>ML283343.1:21938-51851 GCA_005239495.1 Nicotiana undulata | reverse complement strand
AAAACCAACAATGCCCCCCCCCCCCTCCCCAACTCCTAATATTTGTCCTTAGCCAAGTTACCCTACTTGATCCTAGGTTTCCTGCACACCGCCCTCTTCCTCCTACTCCTCTTGATCTCCAAGTTCATAACCAGAAGCCTAAGTTGGGTGGTGAGGTGCTCACTGGGAATGACCTTTAAATCAATGCATATATCGTTATCACATTTCCTCTAGAGAAGATTATCAATCTGGGTCTTGGCCACCGTACTCCGAAAGGTTACCAGGTGCTCCTCCCTCTTCAGGAAACTCGAGTAGTCTACCACAAAGTCAAAAGCAATAGTGAAATCCAACAATGAGGTACCCTCCTCGTTTCTAACCCCAAAACCAAATCCTTCATGCACACCATCATAGCCCTAGCATTAGCCCAAATATGGCCATTGAAGCCGCCTCCAATGAAAAATGTCTCAGAGTGTGGGATACTACTATAACGACCAGGTCGGTCGTTCTGTAGAATTGGCCCTGTTATTCCTGTTTTACGCTTTGTTATGCATTTCCTAGTCCATTTATGATGTGTTGCGGTCGGTTGGCTCGGGTTCGGAATGGTCGTGGTGAGAATTGAGACACTTAGTCTCTTAAATTGGCTTAATAGTTGGAAAAGTCAACTAGGAGTTGACTTATTGGTAAATGACCTCGGAATGTGGCTTTTATAGATCGGATAGCTTCGTTAGGTGATTTAGGACTTAGGAGTCTGTTCGGATTGTGGTTTGAATGCCCAGAGTAGAATTAGGCTTGAATTGGCGAAATTGAGTTTTTGGCGATTTCCGGTCAGCAGTGGAAATAGGCTATCAAGGTCGGAATGGAATTTCGAAAGTTGGAGCAGGTTCATAGTGTCATTTTGGATACGAAATTTTCAGGTCATTCGGATGTGTTTTGGTTGGTTTCGGCATCGTTGGTGATTTTCAAAAGTTTTAGGAATCTTAGGCTTGAATCATGGGTTGAATTGGAGTTTCTATGTTATTTTTGGTGTTTTGAGGGTTCGACTAAGTCCAGGTGATCATTTATGGCTTGTTTGTATTTTTGGTTGGGGCCCCGAGGGGCTCGGGTTGATTTCAGATGGCCCTCGGGGACTTTGAAGTTGGAAAAATGCAGCTGAACTAGTGCTGGTGTTGCCCCTCTGGTGTGACCGAACCTGCGGAAGGATATCCATAGGTGTGGATAAGGGGCATAGGTGCGAATTCTTGGTAGGCTGGAGGAGTTCCGCAGGTGCGAGGTTTTTACCGCACCTGCAAAGCCACTGGTGCGAGTGTTGGGGTCATTAAGTAAAACGCCCACGTGCGCACCTAGGACCGCGGGTGTGGTCATTGGTGGGCAGAAAGTATAAATACCCAGCCTTCGCGAATTTGATCCATTTCTTCAATGTTTTCATCCGGGATTAAGCTTAGAGAGAGGGTTTTGAAGGGAGAAATCAAGGGAACTTCATTGAGGTAAGATATTTGAACCTAAAACTCGTTTATATGTGATTTTTGGACTTAGGGTGGAATTATGGGGAAAATCAGAGTTTAAATTGGGGTTAGGGCTTGAAAACTTGAGACTTTAATTGAGTAATTGAATGGGTAATTGTGGTCCGATTTTGATGTTCTTGGTATGTATAGACTCGTGGGAGGATAAGGATTCTGGTTTTGTGATTTTTATCGAATGCCGAGACATGGGCCCAGGGTCGAGTTTGACCAATTTCGGGATTTGTGCCTAATTTTGATAATTTTCGAATGGGTTTCGTCTCCCTAGCATATTTGATATTATTAAACTGATTTTGATTGACTCGGAGCATTTGGGATGCGATTCGAGGAGCAAGAGCATCGCAGTGTAGTTTTCGAGCCGGTTTGAGGTAAGTAACGATTATAACTCTAGACCTGAGGGTATGAAACACCGGTATTTCGCATTATTTTGATAATTGAGGTGACGCACATGCTAAGTGACGAGCTTGTGGGCGTGCACCGATAGGGATTGTGACTTGGTCCGTCCCGTAGCAAATTTAAGCCGCGTGTTTGATTTGAAACCTTATATATCTTGTATTTTAGAGACTTATAATTTATTATGGGCTGTATGCCATGTTTGGGGCCTTGTGTTGACCTGTTTTAAACCCTCAGGGGTATTTTTCCACTATTCTCACACTATTTTTGATAGAAAATTAGTGAACTCAGTCATGCTTATTACTTGTTGCTATGATCACTTTTATCACACTGTTTTAGAATACTGTGAGGTATTTTGGGCTGAGTCCTGTGATGTTGAGATGAGTTGCCCGAGTGGCTTGAGAGGATGACTGAGTGAGGACGAGAGCCGAGTTTGTGAGGATAATTTTGGATCGGGCTGCACTCCGCAGCAGATATTATATGGATTGGGCTGCACGTCGCAACATATATATATTGGATCGGGCTGCACACCGCAATAATGCAGCGCTTGGGCTGTTGGATCCCCTCTGGAGTTTGTACACCCCTAGTGAGCGAAGTCGACTATTATTTGGATCGGGCTGCACGCCGCATCATATGTTATTTGGATCGGGCTGCACGCCGCAACATATGTTTTGTGGAACGGGCTGCACGCCGCAACATATGTTTTGTGGAACGGGCTGCACGCCGCAGTGGTTATGCGGATACATGGTACCTGTTGAGTGAAAGTGCTGAGTGTGAGCATTGAATTATGATAGTGGAGTCAAGAGTGACTGAGAGACCTTGCTTATGAGACATTGTGCCTGAGAGGCTATTACATTGTGAAATTTATTGTTTTCTCACTCTTCTTTACACTGAGCCTTTTTAATGAAAGTTGAATTTAATTTTTTTATGAAAGTTTTGAACGGATAAATTGGAGTTTGTGAAGTATTTGGCAAATGTAGACTTTGACCTGATTTATTTACCGTTATTGACACTTATTTTGTGAAATTATGATTTTAAATGCTCATCACTGCACTCAAGTTTTTAGTTAGGTTGTTACTTACTGAGTTGGCGTACTCACGTTACTCCCTACACCTTTGTGTGCAGATCCAGGTTTCAAATATGAGCGCTAGCTGAGTTTTCCTTTTCGCGGGGTATGATCGAGGATAGAGATAGCTGCTCGGCGTCCACAACTCGCCTTCTTTCCCTTCTTAGTTCATAGATTTCTAGTATTTCCTGGATTGTATTAGTAGAGGCATGTTATCTGACATTGTATTTGCCCTGTAGGTGCTCATGATAGTTGATTTCGGGTGTTGGGATCCGGGGTTTGACTTGATTATTTTTGGTATTATTGCTGTCAATTATGTTTCTAAACAGGATTCCTAAATGAAACATGTCGACTTATGATTTTAAACAGAAGGTTTTATATGTTACTCTCAGTAATTGGCTAGCCTAGTTTGACGATAGGCGCCTTCACGACCGATATTATTTTGGGGTCGCGACAAGTTGGTATCAAAGCCTAGGTTGTATAGGACTCAACGGTCATGATCAGGTTTAGTAGAGTTGTGCGGATCGGTACGAAGACGTCTGTACTTATCTTCGAGAGGCTACAGAACCCTTAGGAAAAATCTCATTTTCTTGAATTCTTTCGTACCATTCTGTTGATTATGGAAATCTAAACTTCTGTTGTTTCATTCTCTCATAGATGGTGAGGACACGCGCTACCGATCAGGGTGACCAGACACCAGCCAGACCCGCGAGAGGTCGAGGTTGAGGTCGTGGTAGTGGTAGGGGAGTATCCCGTGCAGCAGCCGTGCAATACCCGCATACCCGCTACCATTCAGGATCAGGTTCCCGCCGCAGATATCCCAGCAGGACAAGCTCAGGCACCGGTAGTGCCTATTGTTATTTCGGGTCTTCAGGAGACCCTGACTCTGATTTTGACTGTATGTACCAGCCTTGCTCAGTTGCTATATCTACTACTGCTGCTACATCTCAAGCCGGGGGAGGCACTCGGACTCCAGCTGCCCGGACACTTGAGCAGGTTACTCAGGGCCGTCAGACACCGGGGGCAGTTTCAGCCCAGCCGGTTGCTCCAGTTCAGGAATTCGTGGTTCCACTATGCCAGATGATGAGCAGTGCAGGCTGGAGAGATTTAGTAGACTTCAGCCTCCGACATTCAGCGATGCTGAGGGCGAGGATGCCTAGGGTTTTCTGGATAAGTGTTAGAGGATGCTTCGTAGTGCAGGGATTCTGGAGACTAGTGGGGTCTCATTTTCTACTTTTCAGTTTTCCGGGGCTGCTTTTACTTGGTGGGAGTCTTACAAGAGGCGTAGGCCTATTGTTGCAACACCCCTTACCTGGCAGCAATTCTCCACTATCTTTTTGGAGAAGTATGTTCCTCAGTCTCACTGGGAGGACCAGCGTAGGCAGTTTGAACAGCTACGTCAGGGGGAGCTATCAGTGACACAGTATGAGATGCGGTTTTCAAAGTTATCTTGTCATGCTACCGAGTTGGTCCCTACTGATAGGGAGAGGATCAGGAGGTTCGTGGATGGCCTCACCTATCAACTCCGTATTTGATGACTAGAGAGAGAGTATCAGGTGCTACCTTCGAGCAGGTTGTTGATATTGCTTGAGATATTGAGTCAGTTCTCCGTCAGGAGCGAGAGGAGAGGGAGGCCAAGAGGCCTCGTGGATCTAGTAGTTTCAGTGGTGCTTCTTCCAGAGGGCAGTTTTAGCATGGTAGAGGCCGTTCATTTAGTCCTCCTCAGCCTGTTCGCCCAGCTTATAGTAGTGCATCCTCGGGACAGGGTCCCTGCAGTTCTCATCCAGGTCGTTCTTGCTTCAGTGCTCTTCCAGCTCAGAGTTCATCTCGAGCACCATCTATTCAGGGTTCCTCCGTGCATGGTTCTTCTGGTGGTTATTCCGGTTCTAGGGGTCCCTTCAGTCCCCGTCTCCTACACCAGGGAGTTGTTATGAGTGCGGAGAGTTCGAGCATATGAGGAGGCAGTGTCCTCATCGTCTTGGAAGTCCATCTCAGTCTAGGAGCCACCCTTCGACTTCAGCTCCAGTTACTTCACCACCCACTCAGGCAGCTAGGGGTGGAAGTTAGTCAGCTAGAGGTCGCCCTAGAGGGGGAGGTCGAGCAGGTGTACGTCAGGCTCGTATCTATGCACTTCCAACTAGGCCAGATTCTATGTCCTCCGATTCAGTGATCACATGTATTATCTCAGTCTGTCACCGAGATGCTTTAGCCTCGTTCAGCCCTGGCTCCACATATTCTTATGTTTTGTCATATTTTTCCCATTTTTAGATATGCCCCGTGAGTCTTTAGTTACATATGTTCATGTGTCGACTCCGGTGGGCAATACTATTGTCATGGACCGTGTGTATTGGTCGTGTGTGGTATCTATTGGAGGTCTGGAGACCCGAGTGGACCTATTGTTACTCAACATGGTTGATTTTGATGTGATATTGAGCATAGATTGTCTATCTCCGTGTCATGTTGTTATTGATTGTTACGCTTAGACTGTGACCTTGGCTATGCCTGGAGTTTCGAGGGTTGAGTGGAGAGGTTCTACCGAGTATGTGCCTAGTAGGGTGATCTCTTACCTGAAGGCTCAACATAGGTCGAAAAGGGATGTTTATCGTATTTGGCTTTTGTGAGGGATGTTAGTGGTGAGACTCCCGCGATTGATTCTATTCCTATGGTCCGTGATTTTCCGGACGTGTTTGCTACAGACTTGCAAGGCATGCCACCTGACAGAGATATTGATTTTGGTATTGATCTGGTGCCAGACACTCATCCTATTTCTATTCCACCTTATCGTATGGCACCAACGGAGTTGAAGGAATTAAAGGAGAAGCTTCAGGAACTCCAAGATAAGGGGTTCATCCGGCCTAGTGTGTCACCTTGGGGTGCACCGACAGTTGAACAAGGTTACGGTGAAGAACCGGTATCCCTTGCCTCGCATAGATGACTTAATTGACCAGTTGGATGGTGCCAGGGTATTTTCCAAGATTGACTTGCGTTCTAGATATCGTTAGTTGAAGATTCGAGAACCCGACATCCCGAAGACTGCCTTCAGGACTAGATACCGTCATTATGAGTTTCTGGTTATGTCATTCGGGCTGACCAATGCCCAAGCAACCTTTATGCACTTGATGCACAATGTGTTCCAGCCTTATCTTGATTCATTCGTCATCGTGTTTATTGACGACATCTTGGTGTATTCCCGATCTCGGGAGGATCATGAGCGACATTTGAGGATTGTACTTCGGACTCAAAGGGAGAAGAGGTTGTATGCAAAAATTTTAAAGTGTGAATTCTGGCTTGATTCAGTGGCATTCTTAGGCCACGTGGTGTCTTGTGATGGGAGAAAGGTAGATCCGAAAAAGGTGTAGGCGGTGCATAGTTGGCCTAGACCGTCATCATCTACCGAGATCTGCAGTTTCCTTGGTTTGGCGGGGTACTATCGCCGTTTTGTAGAGGGGTTTTCATCTATTGCAGCACCTATGACTAGGCTGACCTAGAAGGGTGCTCCGTTCAGTTGGACTGAGGAGTGTGAGGAGAGATTTCAGAAGCTCAAGTCAGCTTTGACTACAGCTCCGGTGTTGGTTTTGCCTACGGGTTCAGGTTCTTATACAGTTTACTATGATGCCTCGAGAGTTGGCCTTGGAGCGGTATTGATGCAGGATGGTAGGGTGATTGCCTACGCGTCCAGATAGTTGAAAGTGCACGAGAAGAATTATCCAGTGCATGATCTTGAGCTAGCAGCCATTGTCCACGCCTTGAAGATTTGGCATCATTATTTGTATGGAGTGCATTGTGAGATTTTCACTGATCACCATAGTTTGCAGCATCTGCTTAAGCAGAAGGATCTGAATTTGCGTTAGAGGAGATGGTTGGAGCTTCTCAAGGATTGACCTCACTATTCTATATCATTCGGGGAAGGCCAATGTTGTTTTCGATGCCCTGAGCCGCAGAGCAGAGAGTTTGGGGAGTCTAGACTACCTTCCAACAGTGGAGAGACCTTTAGCACTTGATGTTCAGGCTTTAGCGGGTCAGTTGGTGAGATTGGATCTATCAGATACCCCGCGAGTATTGGCTTGTGTAGCCTCCAGGTCTTCTCTTTATGATCAGATTAGAGCACGCCAGTATGATGATCCACACTTGCTCGTTCTTCAGGACACGGTCCAACGATGTGATGCCAAGGATGTGGTTATTGGTGATGATGGGGTCATGAGGATGCAGGGTCAGATTTGCGTGCCCAATGTGGATGGGCTTCGAGAGTTGATTCTAGTAGAGGCCCATAGTTCGCGGTATTCCATCCATCCGGGTGCCGCGAGATGCATCAGGATCTCAGATAGCATTATTGGTGTAGGCGGATGAAGAGGGATATTGTTGAGTTTGTGGCTTGGTGTCTCAACTATCAGCAGGTTAAGTATGAGCACCATAGACCGGGTGGATTGCATCAGAGTTTAGATATTCTGTAGTGGAAGTGGGAGTGGATCACCATGGACTTTGTAGTTGGGCTTCCACGGACTTCGAGGAGGTTTGATGCTATATGGGTAATTGTGGATCGGCTGACCAAGTCCGCGCATTTCATTCCTATTGGCACTACTTATTCTTCAGAGCGGTTAACTGAGATTTATATCAGGGAGATATTCCGATTGCACGGGGGAAATTTCTATCCTTTCTGACATAGGCACTCAGTTCACATCTCAATTTTGGAGGGCCGTGCAAAGAGAGTTGGGTACTCAGGTTGAGTTGAGCACAACGTTTCATCCTCAGACCGACGAGCAGTCAGAGCGTACTATTCATATTCTCGAAGACATGTTGCGTGCCTGTGTCATTGATTTTGGGGGTTCATGGGACCGGAAACTGCCGCTCGCGGAGTTTGCATATAATAATAGTTATCAGTCGAGTATCAAGATGGCTCCGTATGAGGCTTTATATGGTAGGAGGTGTAGATCTCCGGTTGGTTGGTTTGAGCCGAGCGAGGCTAGGCTATTGGGCACAGACTTGGTTCAGGATGCGTTGGATAAGGTGAAGTTGATTTGAGAGCGGCTTCGCACAGTGCAGTCTAGACAGAAGAGTTATGCAGACCGGAAGGTCTGGGATGTGTCTTTCATGGAGGGAGAGAAGGTACTGCTGAAGGTATCACCTATGAAGGGCGTTATGCGGTTGGGGAAGCGGGGAAAGTTGAGTCCCCAGTTCGTTGGGCCTTTTGAGGTGCTTCAGAGGATTGGAGAGGTGGCTTATAGACTTGCTTTGCCACCCAGCTTATCGAGTGTTCATCCGGTGTTCCATGTTTCGATACTCCAGAAGTATGTTGGTGACTCGTTTCATGTTTTAGACTTCAACACAGTTCGGCTTGGGGTGATATGTCATATGAGGTAGAGCCAGTGGCTATTTTGGGTCAGGAGGTTGAGATCTAAGGATATAGCTTCAGTAAAGGTGTAGTGGAGAGGGCAGCCAGTGGAGGAGGCCACTTGGGAGACCGAGCAGGAGATGCAGAGCAGATATTCCCACTTGTTTGAGACTCCAGGTATGTTTCTAGACCAGTTCGAGGATGAACGTTCGTTTAGAGGGGGAGAATGTAACGGCTCGGCCGATCATTCTGTAGAATTAGCCCTGTTATTCCTGTTTCCACTTTGTTATGCATTTCCTAGTGCGAGCTGTTCCAACCACTACTGTATGTGATTCCAAGAGCCGAACGAGAATGAATACCACACAGAAGAGTCAAGACCAGGTTCCCTAATGGAATGTTTAACCGATCCATTCCGGATCGTCGGAATTGGTACGGAAGTTGTAACATGGGAAAACCACGGAAAACACGACTTATTTGAATAACCCGGTGACCTACCAAATGTAGAAGTAGGCAGGCATGATTAACAACATAGCTGAGGTCCGGTCGAGTGAGGGTGATATATTGGAGAGCACCAACGGTACTCTGATAGGACTTTTATTTTGTTCAAGTTGCTTCAGTGAATGAAAATGCTCAATAAAGCCGGTAGGTATTACTAGCCCTTACACTCGTCAAACTTATTGTCTCATTCTCCACAGTAATGGATTTACTTTACTTCTTTCCCAAGCATCTGGTAATTCTGTTTATGATGTGTTGGGGTCGGTTGGCTTGGGTTTGGAGAGGTCGTGGTGAGAATTGAGACACTTAGTCTCTTAGCTTAATAGTTGAAAAAGTCAACTGGGATGACTTATTGGTAAACGACATCGGAATCTGGATTTTATAGCTCGGATAGCTTCGTTAGGTGATTTGGGACTTATGAGTGTGTTCAGAATGTGGTTTGGATGCCCAGAGTAGAATTAGGTTTGAATTGGCGAAATTGAGTTTATGGCGATTTTCGGTCAGCAGTGGAAATAGGCTATCAGGGCCGGAATGGAATTCCGGAAGTTGGAGTAGGTTCATAGTGTCATTTTGGATATTTGTACAAATTTCCAGGTCATTCGGATGTGTTTGGTTGGTTTCGGCATCATTGGTGATTTTCAGAAGTTTAAGGAATCTTAGGCTTGAATCATGGGTTGAATTGGAGTTTCGATGTTCTTTTGGGTGTTCCGAGGGTTCGACTAAGTCCGGGTGATCATTTATGGCTTGTTTGTATTTTTGGTTGGGGTACAGAGGGGCTCGGGTTGATTTCGGATAGCCCTCGGGGACTTTGAAGTTGGAAAAATGCAGCTGAATTGCTGTTGGTGTTTCCCCTATGGTGTGGCCGCACCTGCGGAAGGATAGCCGCAAGTGCGGATAAGGGGTGCAAGTACGGATTTTTGCTAGGCTGGAGGAGTTCCGCAGGTGCGAGGTTTTTACCGCACATGCGAAGCTCCATGTGAGAGTTTTGGGGTCATTAAGTAAAACGCGCAGGTGCGCACCTGGGACCGCAGTTGCGAGAAAAGGACCGCAGATGCGGTCATCGCTGGGCAGAAAGTATAAATACCCAGCCTTCGCGAATTTGAGCCATTTCTTCAATAGTTTCATCCGGGATTGAGCGTTGAGAGAGGGTTTGAAAGGAGAAATCAAGGGAACTTCGTTGAGGTAAGATATTTGAACCTAAAACTCGTTTCTATGTGATTTTTTGACTGCTTTAGGGTGAAATTATGGGGAAAATCAGTGTTTAAATTGGGGGTTAGGGCTTGGAAACTTGAGACTTTAATTGAGTAATTGAAGGGGAGATTGTGGTCCGATTTTGATGTTCTTGGTATGTATAGACTCGTGGGAGGATAAGGATTTTGATTTTGTAATTTTTATCGAATTTCGAGACGTGGGCCCGGGGGTCGGGTTTGACCAATTTTGGGATTTGTGCCTAATTTTGATAATTTTCGAATGGGTTTCGTCTCTCTAGCATATTTCGATGTTATTAATATGATTTTGATAGACTCGGAGCATTTGGGAGCCGATTCGAGGGGCAAGAGCATCGCAGTGTAGTTTTTGGGTCGATTTGAGGTAAGTAACGATTGTAACTCTAGACCTGAGGGTATGAAACACCGGTATTTCACATTGTCTTGATAATAGAGGTGACACACATGCTAAGTGACGAGCGTGAGGGCGTGCACCGATAGGGATTGTGACTTGGTCCTTCCCGTAGCGACGTTAAGCCGCGTGTTTGATTTGAAACCTTATGATATCCTATATTTTAGAGACTTATACTTTATTATGGGATGTATTCCATGTTTGGGGCCTTGTGCCAAACTGTTTTAAACCCTTAGGGGTATTTTTCCACTATTCTCACACTATTTTTGATAGAAAATTTGTGAACTCAGTCATGTTTATTACTTGTTGCTATTATCATTGTTATCACACTGTTTTAGAATAACTGTGAGGTATTTTGGACTGAGTCCCGTGATGTTTAGATGAGTTGCCCGAGTGGATTGAGAGGATGACTGAGTGAGGACGAGAGCCGAGTTTGTGAGGATAGTTATGGATCGGGTTGCACGCCGCAACATATATATATATATATATATATATATATATATATATATATATATATATATATATATATTGAATCGGGATGCACACCGCAACAATGTAGCGCTTGGGCTAAAGGAGCCCCTCCGAAGTCTGTACACCCCCAGTGAGCGCAGTCGACTATTATTTGGATAGAACTGCATGCCACAACATATGTTATTTGGATCGGGTTGCACGCCACATTATATGTTATGCGGATCGGGCTGCACGCTGCAACGGTTATGTGGATACATGGTACCTATTGAGTGAGAATGTTGAGTGTGAGCATTGAATTATGATAGTGGAGTCACGAGTGACTGAGAGACCTTGCTTATGAGTGACATTGTGCCTGAGAGGCTGTTACATTGTGAAATTTATTGTTTTCTCACTCTTCTTTACACTGAGCCTTTTTAATGAAAGTTGAATTATTGTTTTTATGAAAGTTTTGAACGAATAAACTGAAGTTTTTGAAGTATTTGGAAAATGTAGACTTTGACCTGATTTATTTACCGTTGTTTACACTTATTTTGTGAAATTTTGATTTTAAATGCTCGTCCCTGCACTCAAGTTTTTAGTTACTGTTGTTACTTATTGAGTTGGCGTACTCACGTTACTCCCTGCACCTTTGTGTGCAGATCCAGGTACCAGATCTGAGCGCTAGCTGATTTCTCCTTTTCGTGGGGGCTGATCGAGGATAGAGGTAGATGCTCGGCGTCCACAACTCGCCTTCTTTCCTTTCTTAGTTCATAGATTTCTAGTATTTCCTGGATTGTATTAGTAGAGGCATGTTATCTGACATTGTATCTACCATGTAGGTGCTCATGATAGTTGATTCCGGGTGTTGGGATTGGGGGTTTGACTTGATTCTTTTTGGTATTATTGTTTTCAATTTTGTTTCTAAACAGGAGTCCTAAATGAAACATGTCGACTTATGATTTTAAACGGAAGGTTTTATATGTTACTCTCAGTAGTTGGCTAGGCTAGTTTCATGATAGGCGCCATCATAGCCTATATTATTTTGGGGTCGTGACAACTACGCACCACACCTTGTCCAAATCCTCCTAGAATCACCTGTTGACCTCTTGATCGAATCCTATCTGAGGGGCGTACGCGCTAACGACGTTTACAGTAAACCCTCCAACTACAAGTTTAATACTCATCAACCTATTGTATACCGTCCTAACCTCTACCACCAACTACTTGAGTTCCCTGTCAACTAAAATAGCTACCCCGTTCTTTCCCCCAACGCGCCCTGAGTACCACAGTTTATACCTCTCCCCGTATCAAATAGGTTCGACCTTTTAAAACAATGGTCAAAAGGATGAACCTAATTAGAATTTGAAATTTAGAATTGTAATTCAGTCCTAATTTCCTGGAATTACTCCTCCTAATCTTTTTAGGTTAGGCTAAGTTCATCACTCATGCAAATAGCTAGGTCATAATAGGTTAATTGGAAACAAAGTTTTTTTTACGAAACACGTCATAATCTTAATTTTGTTGTGCAGTATGTTTTACAATTCATACCGAATTCTAGAGTGGCTCACTTAAAGGTTTGTTCATGATATTTCTTCGTTACGTGGACATTATAAATGACCAAGGACTGTATTATGGGGATCTCACTCTTACTGCATTTTTTTTATTATGACTAGGTTTCTAGCCTAGATTTTAGAAAATCAATATCTAGTTATTTTGTATTGCTTGTAAATTTAGTATTTGCTTGAAATTGAAGAAACAACATACTATTATTTTCTTATTTTCAATTGAAGTCGAGCACCTTCCATCCGAAGGCTTGTGTTTGGCTACAATAAATATTGTATGATCTCTCTATGATATAGCTTATCTATCTTGATTCCCTATGATAAAAAGATTGCAACATGTATTGCCAAGAATCTCATTTGGTACGAGAAAATCGAGCATATTGAGTTGAATTATCATTTTATTTTTCACATACTTATTAATGATTTTTTAAAAATAAAAATAATTTATTGATGAACCTTTGTGGTTACAATTTTGTTTGTACTTTCAATTCTTCTCTTCGAATTGTTCTTCGTGATTCGAGGGCTGAAAAAATATGTTTCTCGAACGTAAAATGATGCAGACTTCCTTGGAATGTATTTGATATCCATGAAAAGGAAGAAAACCTCTTGACCTATATATTATTTGATGTGTCTATGATCGCTATGTGAATATTCCATGAATTTATAAAATTTTCGGGGTAATCTCTATGTTAATATTACATAAGTTTATGAAAATTTTGAGATTACCTATTAATGAGTTAGATTCTTGTAAGCTAAACTCCTTCTCACCTTCGATTTGGGTGATATTTTTAGAGTAATTTTCATAAATCACTATAGTTTAGAGACTAGTAACTATAGTTTGCCTAATTACCATTCATAGTTACTATTCAATTGTTACTAAATTGTATTCAAACGCGCAACGGATACAACATGTATCAACTGTATTTATTTTCGCAATGAATACAACATGTATCAACTGTAACCAAGGCAAAAATATAAGGGTATATACAAAGGTTATAAACAAATACAGAAAAATAAAATGCTCTTGTTGAGAGTCGAACTCTAGATTCCCGCTATCTAAGTGAGAGCTCTAACCAACTAAGCTACGAGAGCTTATTGCTCTCTTGAGAGTCGAACTCTAGATCTCAACTATCTAAGCGAGCGCTCTAACCAACTAAGCTACGAGAGCTTGTATCTCTCTTGTTTCAGTTCAAAATAATTATTCTCTAATTTCATGGATTTGCTATAAAAGTCAAATATCATTACCAATGAAAAATTTGCTGAAAGTGTAGCTATGAATAATAAATACTGTGTAAATGATTGATGTATTGCATAATATTTCATATTTTTATTAAGGAATTACCTAGATTCAACACCGTGGCATCTTATTCAGGTCGAGGTTGCTAAGCCCCTTCTAACTTGGAAGGGGATGTTGAAGGATTATGCCACACTCTTGTGTATTATAGTTGTACATTTACGTTGTTTATACTTTTTGTCTACTTCATAGGAAGTGTGAAATGTAGGGGTGTTCGTCGATCGGTAAGGTATGGTATTTAGATATTTTGGTTCGATATTTTCGGTATTCGATTTCTTAAAAAGCTATAGCAATACTGTACCTAATTAAATGCAGTATGGTTCGATTTTTTCCTTTCGATTTCGGTTTATTCGGTTCGGTAACTTTGGTTTATTTGGTTTGAATACTAACTAGTGCATAGAGCAATAAATTGTAATATTTCTAATTAAAGTACTCAAAAGTACAAAATTGAAAATGTTTGTTGACAAAAGTTTAGTCCAAAAATCAGCAAATATCAACCCATGGAGAGAAAACTATACATAAATGAATAAATTTGATCATTAGAAATGACTTGTTACTTGCTTAGAGTTAATTAATGAACTTAGAGAATAAAGGAAAGTAAAATTTTAGATTTTTTTGTTAATGTTAAAATAAATAATATGTGTATTGTATAATATAATATATATTCCAGTAGGGTATCGGTATTTTGGTATTTTATTTTAAAATACCAAATATCATACTTAATACCAATTTTTTTAAACAAAAAAATTTAAACTAAATACCATGTTGAATATCAAAATACCAAATATCAAAGTTTTCGATTTTGGTACGATAATTCAATATTTACCAAATTATGCACAATTCTAGTACCATGTGTTTTAATGTTAGTGCATAGTTCAAGTTAGTAACTAGTTAGTCAATGCATACATATACTAAGTAGGATTGTGCATGGATCAGATCAGATCGGATTTTTAGCACATTTCGGATTTTGAATTTTGGATTCTACAAAATACAATCCGAATTCGATCCGAATTCATATCGGATCGGACCAGATCAATATTTTGGATTTCGAATCAGATTATATATATTATTAAGGTTATTGTTAATCTAATCGGCTCATGCATCTGCCTTATCTGCTTCTTCTGTGTTATGTGCTAATACAAACATCTCTTTTCTTTTCATCCCTTTTATCAGCATTGCACCTCTAAGAAAATATTTCTCTTGAGGTTAGAATTGTTATGCCTCAGAGTTGCAAACTCATACGTATATTTTCTTTGTAAAAGAGGCAATACAACAAGAATATTCATGATTCTGCAATTATAAGGGTATTATGGTGTCATACAGCTAAATCCAACAATTGTAAAGGTATAACTTAGAGGAAGATATAAAGGAAGGATTAACTATCCGAAATTAAAGTTTAGTATTTATACATGCCCTAATAATTTTAGATTTTGGATCCGATCGGGTTAAAATTATACCAATCCGAATACGATCCAATTATCCTAAATTTTAGTAAACATAGTCTGAAATCCGATCCAAATATACGAAATCCAAAATTGAATGGATTGGTTCAAATTTCGGATATCTGGTCCAAATGAACAGCCCTAATACTAAGGACATGTAACGACCTGACCGATCATTTCGAGAATTATAGCCCTGTTTCCCCTATTTTTGCTTATTTTTGTGTTATTCAGCTATATTGTATTATACCGGGTTAGTTGGTTCCGGTCCGAAGTGGTTTCAGAGTGAATTGAGACACTTAGTCTCTTTGAGATAAGCTTAAGTTAGAAAATTTAACCGGGTATTGACTTAAGTATAAACGATCTCAGATTTGAATTTTAATGATTTCGTTAGCTCCGTTAGGTGATTTTAGACTTAAGGACGCGTCTAGAATGTGATGTGGAGGTCCTTAGTGGAATTAGACTTGAATTGGCGAAAGTTGGAAATTTTGCGATTTTGGTCGGCAGTGGAAAATTTGGTATGGGGATGGGAATGGATTTCCGGAAGTTGGAGTAGGTTCATGGTGTCATTTGAGACATATGTGTAAAATTTGAGGTCATTCAGACATGGTTTAGTAGGTTTCAGCGTCATTTGCAGAATTTGGAAGTTTAGACGTTCTTAGGCTTTAATCTGAGGGTAATTTGGTATTTGGATGTTGTTTTGTGAGATTTGAAGGCTTGACTAAGATCGTATGCTGATATATGACTTGTTGGTATTTTTGGTTGAGGTCCTGAGGGGCCCCGTGTGATTTTGGATGGCTAACAGGAGGTTTGGAATTTGGAAATTGCAGTTGAACTGCTGCTGATGGTGTTTTTTCGCACCTGCGGAGGGAAGTCGCAGGTGCGAGGTCGCCGTTGCGCTTGGGGAGTCGCAGATGCAGACATAGAAGACCTACCCTGGAATTGCAGGCAGAGTGGTCGCATCTGCGAGCTCGTAGATATGAGGCTGAGTCGCAGATGCGGAAGAGAGGAGATAGGCCAATTCCGCAGAAGCGGATGTAGATGCGCAGGTGCGCATCCGTAGGTGCGGAGCCTGGAGCGCAGGTGCGTGCCCTTATGACTTAAGTGATTTTAGGCAGATGCAGAGGTGTTGCGCAAAAGCGGCACCGCAAGTGCGCATTCTGAGCCGCAGGTGCGAAAAGCCTGGGCAGAACCTATAATTAGAAGCCTTCGCGAATTTTTGTTCATTTCCACCATTTTCAAGTGGGACCTTGGAGCTTTTGGGGTGATTTTGAAGGGGATTCAAGGGTTTTTCAGTGAGGTAAGTTGCTTGAGCTCTAATACTCCTAACTATGATGTTTTTTCGTTGTTTTCTCATCTAATTAGTGGGATTTAGGAGTGAAAATAGGGGGTTAGGGCTTTTGATTTTGGAGAGTGTACTTTGAGGATTTAAGGGACCAAATGATATTGGATTTTGGTAAATTTCATATGATTAGATTCAGAGCATTTGGAGGCCGAATCAGGGGCAATAGCATCGCGGAGTAGAGACTTGCTCGGTTTGAGGTAAGTAACGGTTGTAAATCTTGTCCTGAGGGTATGAAACCCCAGATTTTATGTCATGTGATTATTTGGAGGTGACGCACACGCAAGGTGACAGACATGTGGGTGTGCATCGTTGGAGGATTGTGACTTGGTCCGTCCAGTAGCAACTGTAAAGTTGAATATCCTGTTGTAGCTATATGCTTCTTATGTGTTTAGAAAGATGTATTGTAAATCATGTTAGATGCCATGTCTAGGCCTTATTCCAGTATTGTTTGGACCCTTAGAGGTCTTTTCTTGTTGTCCTCTCATTATTTTTGGTTGACAATCTGTAGTCAGTCATGTTCATGCATTTTTTTACATCATAGCTCAACCTCTATTGCTCTATTTGATGCATCATATCAATGTTGTTTGGGATAATTACTTTGATCTTTGTGAGCCCAAGAGAATGGAGAGATTTATGACTAAGTGAGGCTGACGACCTGATTTGTGAGGACATTTATGGGATCATGCTACACGCCGCAACATGTTTCATTGATTCTGTCATGATGGGCATTGATATAGAGCTTGGGCTGAAGGAGCCCTTCCGGAGTCCTCACACACCCCCAGTGAGCGCATGTACCTACAGAGTGCGAGTGCTGAGTGATTGGGAGGCATGAGTAATTGTGAGGTATGGGTGATGTTTTATATGTCAATAGCACACAAGAGGGGGGGGGGGTGATTTGTATGGTGTCCAATTTTTTGCGTGCACAGATTATAGAAGGACATGGTTCTTCTATGTGTTCCAACTACTACTGTTGCGGAGTAATAAGTACAGAAATTAAAGAACACAAAGATTTTACGTGGAAAACACCTGGCTTAAAAGGTAAAAAAAACTACGACCTACTTCCTAGCTAGTAGGATTTGCCCAAAACTCTTTACTAAATCAGTGAGCCAAAACAACATTTACAAAAACTCTTTTGTAAACCTAGGATTACCTCTAATCCCTTGTGGCAAACCAACCTCTAGCTATTTGCGACAAACTTCAAGTTAACTCTAACTTGAAAACACAAAGTACCTATTACAAATGCTTCTAGATAAAGCTGAAAAGGTACAAGTTAAAACCACCTACTACAAATGAACTAGACTAAAAGACAAACAGTTGGAATTGGTTCTTCTAGCTGGTTCAAGTAGTTTCAGGTTCACACACTTAAATTTCACACGAACCGCTTGCAAAATTGCCTTGCTATTTTGCTCTCAATTCTTGCTTAACTTCTGCTTTTGTGCGTACCTGTACAATAAGAACATTCTGCAATATATAGGATTAGTAGATAAAGAATTAACTAGAGTTCTAATGCTACTCTTCCTTGGTGGAAGAGTTCTAG
The DNA here is from genome assembly GCA_005239495.1 of Nicotiana undulata. NCBI lineage: Eukaryota > Viridiplantae > Streptophyta > Magnoliopsida > Solanales > Solanaceae > Nicotiana > Nicotiana undulata. The sequence goes on along the minus strand of ML283343.1, from coordinate 33,828 downwards.
TCAATCTCAACTCCTAAAATCCTTCCTTATCTTAGATATTATTCTTACTGAATATAGTCCTTCTCCTTATCGTCTTTGCAATCTTTTCGATCAGGAGATGTCTCTATTTTTCCAGAATACGTTTATCTCCTGCATGTGTATCTCACGTGCCTTGACTCTGATCGTGTCTATGTATGCAAGTGTTGGACCTGGTTCATTTCTGAGTTCCTTTGTCAATCTTCAAAACTTTTCTCTTTCTTGGGCCAACAATTAGTGATTGTGAGGTTGGAGTTATTGGGAGGACTGAGTGATGTTTTGCCCGAGGGGCGGTATATGATTTCATCATTTGTGCTGAACACATCAGTTCTAAAACATGGCTTCTAATGCAGATTCACATAATATAAAACCTATAGCATGTTTTCTACCCTGTGTTATCAACAATATCATACAGCTACCCTCTCATTTTTCACTAGCCACCCCAATATTTGCTTACAGTTAATTATTACAGACCAATGATTGAATGAATTACACAAATGAAATATAGATTAACTATAGGGAGCCTGAAGTAGGCCCAAAGCAAACCTGATAATTCTAGGCCGTCATTAGTCTCAAATGCCAAGGATTTCATAGCCAAATTCATGTCCAGGTGTGTCAGAGTTCCCTAAGGACCTCAAGGATCACGGGCAGTGCTTACACCTAGAATTTTCATAACAGGGATTGAGTAAGTGCATTGTGGATTGGCCAGCCCCAGTGTGCCAGAGTTAAAAGGAATCTCAAGAGGATCCCAAGGCAGTACACACACTGGGGCAGAACATAGGGACTTAGGAGTAAAGTGAGAGTTCCTATAATAACACTTTTGATCACAATAGCTGCCCAAAATCAACTCAGCATTGGCAATTAGCCCCCATATCCGATAGGACTCTGTTTCAAACCTCCGCAACACTGATAATAATGCCAGAAACACGAAGATCCCATTATTAGACACCCGAATCACCAAGGCACAACTAACACCACCGGGCACACATCCCGCAAGCTGAAACTCAAGAAGCATATAACGAGAATGACTGAATATGAAAAGAGAAACACATAAGGAAACTACCAAACAAGCCCGATAGGCACTACTCTTTACCAATACTGACCCACAACCGATATAACAAGGAAGGAATGAAAACATATGAACAACTCGTAAGGATATCATCCTGATAAAATTTCCACTACGGTACTCAGCCCGGTCCAAACATAAGGAATCAAAAAATATCACGAGGGTCTCGCCCTCAACTCTAAATCACATACCGAATATATATCATACCAATGGAAATCTCCCAATAACTCATCTTGGCTGATAAAATCATAACACTCACTTAACTCACATCTCGATAGAGTATCAAATCACAACTCATAAACAATACTTAGGAAAATCACATTAAGCCTATCATGACGATAACAAGAACTCACTTCTAGTCTCACCACTCTCAATGAAGAAAGAAAACAACGATAGACACGACCTACCACTTTTAGAATCTCCCGACATGAGCAGACATGAAAAATAGAATGCAAAGTATGAAACTCACTCCTAATTGAAACAACAAATAAGGGAACTCGTCCCGACCAGTAGAACTATTATGAAATACAAATGGTGCCCCTATGAAACATACTTGTGTGATAACATCTGGCATAACGGCCTCCAGCCTACTATATGAAACACATCAACGGGTCGGGCTTCCCCCTCTTGGGCACCCTCTACTCACCTGAATCCTCTATTGTGATACACATATCTGAATCCTTGGACCATCTCTCACTCTGTGACTGGTATCTCCACAATCAAAATAACCTCTCTGCTAACGTGGTTGTGGGAGCTAAGAACACGAGTACTTTGAGTCCCATGAGCACCTGAAATCCCATGCGAAGCCGGTAATGCAACTGAATTTAGCTGGCCCACAATACCTTTACTCTGTGGTACCCTGCCTCTATATAAGGACCAGTAGATCTCTCCAGCCTATGTGGCCTCATCGCTTCCCTGTACTCTCTCTCCTGATCTCGTCTGTCCTTTCGCTCCCGATCCCACATGCCCTCTAACCAGTGAGCGATCCCTACTACCTACTGAAACGAGACATCTGACTCCAACTCTCGAGTCATGCTGAACCGAATATCATGCTTGAGTCCCTCAATGAATCTGCGGACTCACCCCCTAACTGAAACAACAAAGTGAGGTGCATATCTATCAAACTCACTGAATCAGACGGCCTACTCTAATACTGACATAGTGCCCTGACGCAACTTCTCAAACTCCATGCGCCATTCCTCTCGGAGGGACTGAGGTGAAACTCCCTCAAGGACATCGCTGAAAACTGACCCCATGTAAGTGAAGCTGACTCGGCCGGGCAACCCAACTCATATGCCCGCCACCACTGATAAGCCGTTTCTCTAAGTTGAGACGTAACAAAAATGACCCCGCTCGTCTCCACAATGCCTGTAGTCTGAAGAATGCAGTGACACTCCTCCAAGAAACCCTAGGCATCATCTGTCGCCAATCCACCGAAGATAGAAGGGTGGTACTTCTTGTACCTCTCAAGTCTAAGTTGTTCTTACTCAGATGTTGATGCCCTAACCACGCGCTGAAATGGAACCACATGTTGTGTTGCCATGGTACCTGGAACCTGACCAACGTGATCTCATTGCTCTGGCGTGTAGGTTGCGGGAGTCTGACCTCCTTACCCGATCTGTGGGGTAGCTGGAGTACTTGGAATAAATCCCGCCGGAGTCAATGTACCAATTATACTCAGAAACTGCGCCCAGGTCTCCTGATGTTCGGGCGTAACAACACGCGTCTCCGATACCTATTACCCCAACTGGGACTGTTGGTGGATCCTCAACGGCTACTTTGGTAGGTGCCCTAACTGCGACATGTGCTCCTCGTCGGCCTCTACCTCTTCCCCTAGCGACATACTTCATGTGGTAACATCATCAGGAACCGAAGCTCGTAACCTCACCGTCGGTGAGAGAATGGAACGATAAATTTCAAACTTTCAAGGTCAAGGAACTCGCACGACGGGAATGAAGGAAGTGAAATTGTCCTAATAGTTATGTAGCCTCTCGAAGATAAGTACAGACGTCTCCGTACCGATTCGCAAGACTCTACTAAACTCGCTTATTACTCGTAGCACCTATGAACCTAGAGCTTTGATACCAACTTATCACGACCCATATCTTCCTTTGTTGGGTATCGTGATGGCACCTAGTTTTAGGGACTAGGTAAGCCTAACAATTTCTGAATAACAACAATAATAAAGGAAATATAACAGTCTCGATATAGAAATCTTTATAGAATTTATAAATTTTCAAAACCGATAGTACAAGTCATAAGCTCTACAGAGTAAACTACACTTCAAAATACAACTGCTTGGAAATAAGTAAAGCAGTTGAAACAGGGTAAGAGGGTGACTCCAAAGCCTGCGAATACGGCGGCAGGTTTACCTTGAGTCTCCGATGCAATGATTCGCACAGCTACTAACGATCAATACCTAGATCTGCACAAAAATGTGCAGAAGTGTAGAATGAGCATACCATAGCGGTGCCTAGTAAGTATCACGACTAACCTCGGTAAAGTAGTGACGAGGACTAGTCAGGACACCCACTGGTCTAATAAATCAACAGACATAAATATAGAATAACAGAATATGACGTCTATCTAATGACTACACAATGTAATTAACACATAACAAGTTCAAGCGGAAGGAAAATATAATAAAACACAATGAGACATCATAATAATACACAGAAGGATGGACAGGAACACTATCGGAAGCCACAATACGGTAAGAACATGTAACAATTCAGCACTGCAACAGGTTCCACGTTAGGCCTTAGCCAACAACCCCAATTGTTTTCGAAAAAAATCTTCGAGTGTAAACCTTCACCCATAAGTTTATATTGAAAGCTTTTAAATAATCATTTCAAGTAGAAACTTTCTCCGAAATATACTTTCTCCGAATACATATATACATTTTCAGAAGGAAAATCATTAAACATAATTCCTTCAAAATAAATGCCTTTCAAGCATAGTTTTCTGCAAGCTAAATGCTTTCCAAATATACCTTTGAAATAGTAGTCTTTCAAACTTAGTTTTCTTCAAGGCAAATGTTTTTCAGCTATACTTTTCAATAAATATCTTTCAAGATAAAAATGCTTTTCAAATACACCTTTGAAATAATAGTCTTTCAGACTTAGTTTTCTTCAAGGCAAATGCTTTTCAGCTATACTTTCCAATAAATATCTTTCAAGATAAAATGATTTTCAAATACACCTTTGAAATAATAGTCTTTCAAACTTAGTTTCTTCAAGATAAATCTATCGGAACACCGTCCGCAGCTCAGAATTTGTCATGCAGTACAGGGGGGATCTCCCAGAGTTCGTCTGTAGTCCTCAAATGTGAATATGCAATACTGGGAGGATCTCCCAGAATACGTCTGTAGTCCCCAAAAGTAAATATGCAGTGTCGGAGGATCTCCCAGAATACGTCTGTAGTCCCCAAAGTAAATATGCAGTACATGAGAGGCTCTCCAGGAATACGTCCGTAGTCCCTAAATGTAAATATGGAATGCAGTTAGCAGAGATAACAATCATACACAACAAAAACATCGTACATTTCCACAACAATAAATAAGCAACAAAAGATAGAAATGCAATGTACGACGACCAAATCAATACAAGAACTTAAATCACAACAACAGTAGAACTCAATCATAAGGAATAGTCACTGAAGGAAATAATAAGCGTAAAGGAAACAGCTTAACCAGGGAGAAATGACGTAACAACGAATTCACAATATTCAAGTGACAATAAGATGTCATCACAAGTCAAGAGATTCCAAATGCAAGCCAGTCGACTAAGGTGTAGGTCATCTAAATTCCTTTTTAAGGTTGAATGATTATGAGAGGTTTTCCACAATTCAAATAAGGGTAAGCAGCTACAAATAATCCTAATTCCAATTTTTCTGCTAAACAACAATAGGGCGAGATTTTTACTAATTTTAGCTAAATAGGCAGTTTATGAAGAAAATATAGCATGATGATAGGAGAGGTAAATTCTTCAACTAAGTCAATTAAGATCAAACCGACAACGATTGGGATCTAAAATCAAGTAAATTCTAATTTAAGCAGGAAGAGATGAAACTAGCAATCAGAAACTCAGTCGTAACAATAACAAGTTCATACACAGGGAATATAAGGACCTAAGAACCCTAAAAGGCCAACTTCGTACAAATAAGTCCGAGTACGCACTCATCACCTCGCGTACACGGGCTACAATCAACATAGAAGACTCAAATCATAAGGGGTAGTTCCCCCACACAAGGTTAGGCAAGATACTTACCTCGAAGATGACAACCCGGTACTCAAAAATGGACTTCTCGGGTGAAAAGGATTCCGGGTAATAAAGTTTCAACATTTACAAGAATCTAAGCTAGCTTTTGGCCATACATTCCCAAATTTGTTTCAAAAAATCTGGTTTGGGTGATGTTTGGTTTGAAGATGAAAATATGTTTGGGCATACATTTTCAAAACATATTTCCCAACTTTATTTTGGAAAAACATGTATAACATTCCCAAGTTTTGAGATTTTGGCCCAAAATTTGGGGTTATTTTGGGATTTGAAGTTTGGCATTTGGGATTTTGCCAAAATGTGGGCCAAATTTATGGCCAAACATGAGTTTTGCCAAATAAATCCCAAATTTATTTTGGCAAAACTCATGGCCAAACGGATCCTAGAAATTGACCCAAAAGTCGACCCCTGGGCCCGCACCTCGGAACTCATCAAATTTTACAAAATCTGAATACACATTCTAATACGAGTTCAACCATACAAAATTTATTAAATTCCGATACCATTTGGTCCCTCATATCACGAATTTTCATTTTCGAAATTTCCTTTCAAAACCAACATCTTTCTCAACTCAAAACACAAATTAAATGATAAAAACAAAGACTAATTCATGGATTATTTTTAATTCTAGTTGAAGAACACTTACCCAATTGATTAGCTTGAAAATCCCCAAAAATCACTCCCAAATACGAAGTCCAAAGCTCAAAATGTGAAGAAAATGGCTAACCCTCGTTTATAATAATCTGCCCAGGCCATCCGCACCTGTGACCACTTAGCCGCATCTGCGCAAATCACAGGTGCGTGATACTAACCGCACTTGCGCTCTTTCTCGCTCCTGCGCCCAAGAAAACGCTGTTGCGGGGACTGCACTTGTGCCCCAATGTTCCGCACCTGCGGAAGCTGTCTAGTCCGCCTATTCTCGCACCTGCATGATCTTTTGCGCACCTGCAAAGCTCGCACCTGTGGTTCCCTATCCGCAAGTGCGGCCACACCAGAACAACAACACCAATTGCATCTCCAAACTTCAAACTTCCCGTTAACCATCCTAAACCACCTCGTGCCCCGCGAGACCTCAACCAATTACACCAATAGGTCACATACCAATACATGAACTTAGTCGAAACCTTTGGAACACCCAAAACAACATCAAAACACCGAATCAATCTCGGATTCAAGCCTAAGAATTTCTAAACTTTTAAAATTCGCCAACATTGCCGAAACTAACCAAACCACGTCCGAATGACCTGAAATTTTGCGCACACGTCACAAATGATGCTACAAACCTATCCAACTTCTGGAATTCCATTCCGACCCCGATATCCCTAAAAGTCAATTGTGGTCAAACTTCTCCATTTTCCAACTTTTTTCGAATTACCTCGAATTACTCTACGGGCCTCCAAAACCGATTACGGACGCATGCCTAAGTCTTAAATTACCATACGAAATTGTTGACATTACCCAAAACGCATTTTGAGACCGCTTACACAAAAGTCAAACCTCCGGTCAAATCTCACCGCTTAAGCTTCATAATTTAAAATCTCTCTACTGAATCCAACCATGCACGCAGGTCGATAAACACAATTTAAAGTTGTTCAAGACCTTATGCCACCGAATGGAGCTTAAATTTTCAAAATGACCGGTCGGTTCGTTACAGCAACACTATCTACAAAGTCATTACGAAAATCATCGTCAATCGCATTAAACCTTTCCTGCCCGATCTCATTGGACCTTACCAGTGCATCTTACTCAAAGGTAGAAGAGCAAGTGATAATGTTATCCTTGTTCAAGAAATTCTTAGACATATTAAGTACTCAAAAGGAAATAAATGCAAACGGATGCTAAATAATGACCTAGAAAAGGCATTCAACCGCATTGAATGGTCATTTGTCTATCGTACTCTTCGATTCTTTAAATTTCCCCCAAATATTACCTCTGTTATCATGAATTGTATCACTAGCATTAACATTGCTATCTCGATTAATGGGACAAGAACTAATTATTTTTCCCCATCAAGAGGCATCTGTCAAGGAGACCCCATGTCACCTTATATTTTTATCATGTGCGGGGAATTACTCTCTACTTATATTAATCATCAAGTAGACCTTCAACTTTGGGATCCTATCACTCTTAGTAATAAGAGACCTCAACTATATATCTCATTTATTCTCTGCGGACGAGTTAACCTTCATGTCTAGTGCTAACCATAAATGAATATATTTTATTCACAATAGCCTAAGATATCTTTGTCACCTTTCGGGTCAAAGAGTCAACCCCACCAAATCCAAAGCTATCTTATCACCTCAATTCCATGAGGATACTAAACATCTTGTCCTTCAACTCCTCCATATTAAAGCAACTGACAACTTTGGTAAATATCTAGGCTTCCCAATTCTCAATACCAAACCTAAGGCTTCAGATTTCCAATACATCATTGACAACATGAAAAATTGATAATTTAGTTGGCAAACAAAATTCCTTACACCAGCGGGAAGAGTCACTCTTGCTAAAACTACTTTAAATGCAATTCCAGCTTATGCCATGCAATACTTCCTTCTTCCAAAATCCATTTACCATAATATCGATAAAATCCAAAGGGATTTCATTTGGGGGGACCCTTCCACAAAAAAAAATGATTATATCAGCTAGTATGTAATAACGCTTCCAAAAAATCAAGGAGGTCTGGGACTTTGCAAAGCCTATGACAAACATATGGCACTTCTAACGAGTCTCTCGTGGCCTCTCTTTTTGCACCCCAAGTCCCTTTGGGCACAAACCTTAATTAACAAATACACTCATAATCGAAGCATTACCTACCACTCTTTTATCTGGAAATATCTTAAAAGGGGGAACGTATTGCACTAAGGGGTCGTTTGGTATGGTGTATAAGAATAGTGCGGAATAAGGTGTATTAGTAATGCATGGGTTAGTAATGCAAGCATTAGTTATGCACATATTATTTCTTATCTACTTTTTGGTGTGGTGTATTAAAACTATAATGCATTGCATACTTTTTAAGAAAAATAGATATTTATAAAAATTCCCTCCATATTCTCTAGCTTTAAGGGACTTTAAGGACAATTTTGTCTTTAACCATGCTAATGCATGCATTAATAGCCTTGGTATTACTTATCCCATGGTTTTCTATGCATTACTTATGCATAGGATAATGGCAAGTATGATGTATAACTAATGCAAGTATTAGTGATACACAGGTTGAAAAAATGTACCAAACAAGGTATTAGTAATGCATAGAGCTAATGCTTGCATTAGTTTTTCTAATACCTCCTACCAAACCACCCCTAAGGGAATTGCCTGGATACCTGGGACAAATTCTTCAATTGACCTATGGAACTCAAAGTGGATTCCCCACTCCCCTTCACTTAGAACAATTGTCCATGGCCCTCTAAACCAAAACGAGGAAGGTTTCAAACTCATGCACTTATGGAAAGATAATGGTTGGGGCTGGACAAAATTACCTTTCCAAATACACATGAAACTACTCTAAAAGCCTTAGCCACATATATCCCTGCCACAATTGGTGATAAGGACACACCCTACTGGGTCCTCAATGCCAATGGCGTGTTCACAACCAAAAATGTCTACTCTCTCATTCACAACAACCCCCTAATTCACTATAACTTCAACTGGATTTGGTCACTTCACACACTTGAAAAAATTAAATTTTTCCTCTGCCTATGTTCTCATAATAGGTTAACAACAAAAATGTACCTTCACCACATAGGCCTAAATATAGCACATACTTGCACCATATGTATCACCACACAAGAAGATATTCACCACATATTTTTCGAATGCCCAATAGCAATGGAATTTTGGCTAGACATGGGCTTAAACATCCAACAACTACCCTACCAAGAACTCCACTAGCTACAACTTTTAAAATATTTTCTCTCTTCAGACTCATCTTCTCCAATGGATTGAATTCCTCCCATTTGCTCTATGGCATATTTGGTTAAATCGCATTCATAATTCTTTTGAAAATAAACGTCAAACAGTCCCCATTAGTATCCCTATTAAGAAGGCATTAGAATTTAAGCACACAACTTCGCCTAAGAAAAAGACTATAGAAAAAAAATCTATTCATGTGAAATGGACACGCCCCAATCCTAGCAATTATAAACTAAATACAGATGGTGCCTACAACATTAATACAAACAATAGCGGAATTGGTGGAGCAATTAGAAACTCAAATGGGGACTGGATAGTTGGCTACTGGAAATATTCATATGCTATGAATCACACACATATGGAATTATTAGCATTACAACAAGGACTGCAGCTAGAAGTAACTCATACTCTAGGCCAATTGAAATCGAAACCGTCTCCACTAAAGTCTTACAACTACTGGAACATTGCACCCCTATTTATCAAACACTAATAGATTCTTGCAAGTGCCTATTTGTCACGACCCGAAATCCCACCATCGGGACCGTGATGGCGTCTAACGTTGAACCCGCTAGACAAGCCAACTTTTCAGTGAAAATACCTATTTCCTTACTGTTGACATTTAACAGAAAAGTAATAAACCTGAACAAAAATAAATAAATAGTACGGAAGCTAAGAATCCAACAACTTAAATAATAAATTTTACAAATTCCTTAAATAAACCCCCAGAACTGGTCACACAATCTCACGGACGGTCTAAGATTACTAAAAATAAAGGTCTGAAGTAAATAAGTACAACTGTCTTAGAACAATACAAGAAAAGATAAAGAAGGAAAGATAAAGGAGGTGACGACAGGGCCTGCGGACGCCTGCAGGACTACCTCGGTGACGCCTGTGGACTGAAGGATACTCCCTCGCTCAATGCCCACCGGGTCCGGTACTGTAATCTGCACAACATAAAGAAGTGCAGGTGTAGCATCAGTACAACCGACCCCATGTACTGAGTAAGTGCCGAGCCTAACCTCGGCGAAGTAGTGACGTGGCTAGGACATGACAAATAACAAATACCGGTGCAATTCAATAATATAATAAAGAAGTAACAACAAGAAATAAACAGGTAAGCACGGAAATGGGGATAACATGCTGAGGAACAAGGGGGCAGCAAAACACTGAAATGACGGAACGAGATAACAACTGAAGTAATCAAGTAACAGCAAGAATTAACAACTCTGAACAAATAAATAAACACAAACGGAACGGCATGTCCCCTCGTGCTATAATATCACAAAGTCACGGCACGGAATGTTCCCTCGTGCATAAATATCAGTAACATGGCACGGAATGTCCCCTCGTGCATAAATATCAGTAACACGGCACGGAATGTCCCCTCGTGCATAAATAAACAACATCATGGCACGGAATGTCCCCTCGTGCATAAATAGTCACAACAAGGCACGGAATGTCCCCTCGTGCATAAATATATAACATCACTACACGGAATGTCCCCTCGTGCATAATAAATAACAACACAACACGGAATGACCTCTCGTGCATAATAAATAACAACACGGCACGGAATGTCCCCTCGTGCATAAACAAACATAAAAGTAACAGATTGGCGGGAAAATCAACAATAAGAAACCTTAAATGCACAGAAATGCTCAACAAGAATACTACCGTCCCGGCAAGGGACACAGTTATAACCAATCCTACACAGGTGTATAATTCCACAAATATTCCTCGACCGATCAACCACTTCACAGTAAAAACAACCAAGAATCTCCACCAAATGATTAACCACAAGTTGATATTTAATCCACAACACAACAATTATCAATATAAATCAAAGAATTCATAATATTTGACTCACGGTGTCACCTCACCTATACATTAAATATGGTACGAACACGTAGCAATTAAGACTCAATACCTATTCCCTCAAGCTAAGGTTAGGCCAAACACTTACCTCGACTCCAAGAATCCAAATCAAGCCTCTAGCACCGCTTTTCCTTTCGAACCCGACTCCAAATCAATCGTATCTAGACATAATTGACTCAATAACATCAATAATTGCTTAACAATTCAAATCCAAAGCTTAATTATAGAATTTCCAACATTCTTCCAAAAATTTCAAAAATCGACCTCGGGCCCGCTTGGTCAAAACACGAGGTTCAGACCAAAACCCGATCACCCACGAGCCCGATATATAATTTATTTTGAAATCCGACCCCAAAACGAGGTCAAATTCCCAAATAATCGAAAAACCCTAACTCTACCCAAAACACCAATTTTCTACCTTAAATTCCATGTTTTTAGACCTATAATCTAATAGATGTTGATGAAAATGGAAGAAAATGAGGTTAGAATTACTTACCAAAGAGGTTATGGTGGAAGAGATCTTCAAAAAATTGTCTATGGGGGTTGGAGAAGAAGAGGGTTGTGAAAAATGGCAATATCCCCGTATGTATTCTGCTTTGGACTTTAAAAAAAATGACTGGGCGATTTAATACTATGCGATCGCGAAGGAGGGTGTGCGATCGCATAGAGGTCTGGGCTCCAAGCACAGCGGTCGCAGAGCAATAGGTGCGACCGCACAGAATAACTACCCAGTCCCCCCCCCCCCCCC
>ML283343.1:0-21826 GCA_005239495.1 Nicotiana undulata | reverse complement strand
AGAGGAAAAGGGGGGCCCCCACAGAAAAACCCCCCCGCCCCCCCCCCCCCCCAGCTCCCCTACCTCCTATGTGATCACAGCTATGCCTATGCGATCGCATAGTGCAACAGAATCTTTCCTCACGCACACTGCTATGTGATCGCATAGTGTTAAACACTAAACACCAGAAAATGCACTTTACACCAGATTTTTCCTAAGTTTTGTACTCTGACACCTACCCGAAACTCACCCGAGCCCTCGGGGCTCAAGACCAAATGTGCACACAACTTCAAAAACCTCCTACGGACTTATTCGTGTAGTTAAATCACAAAAATAACATCATAAACATCGAATTAAACCCAAAATCAATGAAATTTCTTAAAACTTCTTTAAACTTCAATTTTTTTATTTTTGATCCGAATCACATCAAACGAAGTTCGTTTATTACCAAACTTCACAGATAACACATATAAAATATATTGAACCTGTTCCGGGATCCGGAACCATAATACGGGCCCGATTTCACAGGTTTCACATAGAATTTCCTTTTCAAAAACCTTTATAATTTTCAAAAAATAATTTTCTTTAAAAATTCATTTCTCGGACTTGGGACCTTAGAATTCGATTCCGGGCATACGCCCAAGTCCCATATTTTCCTACGAACCCTCCAGGACCGTCAAATCGCGGGTCCGGGTTTGTTTACCAAAAATGTTGACCAAAGTCAACTTTATTCAATTTTTCAACACAAAAATATCCTTTTTATCAGTTGTTCACATAATGGCTTCCCAGCTACACGTCTGGGCTGCGGCCGCAAATCGAGGTGGGATAGGAGGAGGCTTTCATGGCCTCAGAACATAGATTTAGCTAAAATTACACGGGATGACCCATTTAGGTCATTACAATCTCCACTTCTAAAACAAACGTTCGTCCTCGAACGGACATAGAAAGGTACCTGAATCGAGGAAAAGTTGAGGATATCAGCTTTGCATATCGGACTCGGACTCCCAGGTAGCTGCCTCAATAGGCTGACCTTTCCACTGAACACGAACCGAAGGATAACTCTTCGATCTCAATTGACGAACCTGCCGAGCTAATATGGATATCGGCTCCTCCTCATAAGTCAAATCCTTGTCCAACTAGACACCGCTGAAGTCAAGCACATGAGATGGATCGGCAATATACCTCTGAAGCATAGATACATGAAACACCGGGTGCACAACTAATAAACTCGGTGGTAAGGCATGTCTGTAGGCCACCTCTCCTACCTTGTCCAGAATATCAAATGGACCAATATACCTAGGGCTCAACTTTCCCTTCTTTCCGAACCTCATCACGCCCTTCATGGGCGACACTCGAAGAAATACCCGGTCTCCTATCATGAGTGCCAAATCACAAACTTTGTGAGCCGCATAACTCTTTTGCCTGGACTGAGCTGTACAAAGTCTATCCTGAATGATCTTCACCTTGTCCAAGGCATCCTGGAATAACTCTAAACCCAACAATCTAGCCTCTCCCGTCTCAAACCACCCGACTGGCGACCGACACTGCCTACCATACAATGCCTCATAAGGAGCCATCTGAATGCTCGGTTGATAGCTGTTGTTGTAGGAAAACTCAGCTAAAGGCAAAAACTGGTCCCATAAACCTCCAAAGTCAATGACACATGCCCGCAACATATCCTCCAAGATCTAAATAGTACGCTCAGATTGTCCGTCCGTCTGAGGATGAAATGTTGTGCTCAACTCAACCCGTGTGCCCAACTCACACTGAAATACTCTCCAGAAATGGGAGGTAGACTAAGTACCTCGGTCAAAAATAATGGACATGGGCACACCATGAAAGCGAACAATCTCCCTGATGTACATCTTAGCCAACTTCTCCGAAGAATACGAAATTGATACGGGAATGAAGTGTGCTGACTTGGTCAGCCTATCCACAATGACCCACACCGCATCGAACGTCCTCTAAGTCCGTGGGAGTCCAAATACGAATAACATAGCATCGGGTCGGGCCCCTCCAGTCTGAACACCTCTGGGTCGACCTGCTGCGGCCTGACCTCTACCCCTCATAGCCTATGCTCCACCTCTAACTGTCTGGACCCCACCTCTGGAACCACAACCTCCACCCCTAGCTGGCTAAGAGGGCGGGGGTGCACCTGGTGCGGGAATCATAGCACGGGAAACCTGATACTGAGGATCACTAGAACCTCGGGGAGAAAACCTGGAAATGTGCCCCACACTACCGCAAGTGTAGCAAGATCTCTGCTGCTGCGACTGTTGGCCCTGAAACTGTCCCTATCGACCAGAATAACCACCTTGGAAGCTCTGAAGCGGTGGTGCACTGATAGGAGCTGATGGTGCACTGCGGGATACCTGAAGTGCCGGCTGGTATGGTCTAGGTGGATGACCTCTACCAAAAGAATCTCTGCCTGCAGATAAAGCACCACTGAATCGACCGAAATGACGAGGTCTCTTGTCATACCCCTGACCACTGCCCTGCGACAAGACCATCTCAATCCGCTTGGCCATGTTGGCTGCCTCCTGAAATGAAATATTAGTACCTGTCTCCCTAGCCATCTAAAGTCTAATAAGGTGAGCTAGTCCCTCAATAAACCTCCTCACCCTCTCTCGACCGGAGGGGAGTATCATGATGGCATGTCGGGCCAAAGTGATGAACCTGTTCTCATACTGTGTAACAGTCATAGATCCCTGTTGGAGGCTCTCAAACTGCCTCTGGAAGTCCTCTCTCTGGGAGATTGGAAGAAACTTCTCCAAGAACAACTCGGAGAACAGAGCCTAAGACAAAGGCGAAGACCCAGCTGGTCTGATCAAGCAATAATCCCTCTACCAAGTCTTGGCGGTACCAGAAAGAAGGAATGTAGAAAAATCGACCACATTGGTCTCCACAATCCCCATGTTCCGAAGAACCTCATAGAAATTGTCCAAGTAATCTTGGGGATCCTCTGATGGTGCGCCAGTGAAAGTAGTAGGGAATGACTTGGTGAACCGAACTAATCTCCATAAAGCATCGGCAGACATGGCGGCTCCCTCAACTGCCTGTGCCACAATACCCGGCTAAGCTGCTCTAGCTGTCTGAGGTGCTGGAGTCTGGAACTGAGATGCTAACTGCTCCGGTGTGCGAGTAGCAGGAGTCTGGGCCCCTCCCCCAGCCTAAGAGATGGATGGTGCTGTAGGAAGAAGGCCTGCCTGAGCCACGCTCTCCATAAGACCCACTAAGCGGACTAGAGCGTCTTGAAGTATCGGGGTGGCAATGAACCCCTCTAGGACCTGAGCTAGTCCAACCGGAACTGTCTGAGTGGGAACCTCACCGAAAAAATCTACATGTGGGTCCTCTACTGGGGCTGCTACTCTGGGCTGAGCCCTGCCCCTACCTCGGCCTCGACCCCGGCCCCTCGTCGGAGCTACGACTGGAGGATCGGGCTGCTGATCGGTAGATGAGGAAGCACGCGTTCTCGCCATCTGCGAGAGAATAAAATAGAAACTCAATTAGCATTTAGAATTCAAATCGTACAACATAGAAGAATCGATGTAAAGTTATTCCTAACTTTGCAGCCTATGGGGATAAGTACAGACTTCTCTGTACCGATCCCTTAGACTCTACCAAGTTTGTCCATGAATTGTGAGACCTAAGCAACCTAGTGCTCTGATACCAACTTGTCATGACCCGAAATCCCACCGTCGGGATCGTGATGGCGTCTAACATTGAACCCGCTGGACAAGCCAACGTTCCAATTAATATAACTTAATTCATCATTATTTGGAATTTAAAAGAAAAGCGATAAACATGCATAAATATGAACAGGAGAGCGGAAGATATGAAATCTAACACATTAGGTAAAATAGTATTACAAAATCCTTAGTAAAACCCCCAGAACTGGTATCACAACTTCACGGACTGTCTAAGAATACTAAAAATAAAGGTCTGAATAAACAAGTACAACTGTCTCAGAAATACAAAGAAAAGACAGAAAAAGGAATGAGATAGGAGATGACGCCGGGGCCGGCGGACGCCTGAAGGACTACCTCAGTATCGTCTGGTGGACTGAAGGAAGCATCCTCAATCTTTGTCCACAAGATCCTGTACCGGGATCTGCACAACATAAAGAAGTGTAGGTGTAGTATCAGTACAACCGACCCCATGTACTGACTAAGTGCCGAGCATAACCTCGACGAAGTAGTGACGAGTCTAGGACACGACAAATAATGATACCTGTGTAGTTTAATAATATATAAAAGAAATGACAGCAGGAAATTGACAGTTAAGTACAAAAAATGGGGGGAAACATTCTGGGAAAATAGGGTAACAGTTAACAAAAATATAGTACAAGCGACAGAAAATAACAACACTGAACAAAACAGGTAATAGAAACAGCACGGCATGTCCCCCTCGTGCATACAATATCATAGAACACGGCACGGAATGTCCCCTCGTGCATAAATAATCACAACACGGCACAGAATGTCCCCCCGTGCATAAATATCAGTAACACGGCACGGAATGTCCCATCATGCATAAATATCAATAACACGGCACGGAATGTCCCCTCGTGCATAAATATCAACAACACGGCACATAATGTCCCCTCGTGCATAAATATCAATAACACGACACAGAATGTCCTCTCGTGCATAAATAACATAAACATGGCACGGAATGTCCCCTCGTGCGTAAACATCATAAAAGCAACAATTGACAGGAAAATCAAGAATAAGAAACCTTAAATGCACATGAATAATCAACAAGAATGATACCGTCCCAGCAAGGGACACAACTATAACCAATCCTATACAAGTGTATAATTCAGAAAAATGTTCCTCGACCGATTAAATACTCAACAATACTCATAGCTAAGAATATCCATCAAATGAATAACCTCAAGTTGAAATTTAATCCATAACACGGTAAATACCAATGAAAACCACATAATTCATGATATTCGACTCACGGTCATGCTAGACAACAACATATAGGTACTCGTCACCTCACCTATGTGTTGAACATGGAAATAACACGTAGCAATTAAGACTAAATACCTATTCCCTCAAGCTAAGGTTAGGCCAAACACTTACCTCGACTCCAAAGATCCAAATCAAGCCTCTAGCACCGCTTTTCCTTTCGAACCCGACTCCAAATCAACCGTATCTAAAAATAATTGACTCAATAACATAAATAAATGCTAAACAATTCAATTCCAATGCTTAATTATAGATTTCCCAACATTCTTCCCAAAAATCCAAAAATCGATCTCGGGCCCGCTTGGTCAAACACGAGATTTGGACCAAAATCCGATCACCCATTCACCCACAAGCCCGAATATATAATTTGCTTTGAAATCTGACCCCATAACGAGGTCAAATTTTCAAATAATCAAAAAGCCCTAACTCTACCCAAATCCCTAATTTTCTACCTTTAATTCCATATTTTTAGGCCTAAAATCTAATGGGTGTTGATAAAAATGGAAGAAAATGAATCAAAGATTACTTACCTAAGAGGTTATGGTGAAGAATTTCTTCAAAAATCGCTCAAGAGGAGTGGAGAAGAAAGAGTTCGTGAAAAATGGTAAAAATCCCGCATGTCACGACCCCAAATCCTAACAGGCCGTGATGGCGCCTATCGTAGAACTAGGCTAGCCAACCATCATTTTACTATGCATTGGTTCTTTTATAATAGTTCACAATACAATGATAAACATCAAGCATAGCAATAAAATAAATTATTTAAATCTTAACGCCCCAATAATAGTCTAAACAAAACCTAAACAAAACCTCCCAAGATTGGAGTCAATGATCATGAGCATCTAAAAAGAATTAAATCTAACTCTGATAATGTCGTAATAAATGTCTATGAATCAATTTCGAATATTAATCAAGGAAGGGAAATGGAGAAGTTGTGGACGCTGAACAACTACCTCGAAAAATCCCGTGAACTGCTGCTAACGAACAAGGCAGCTATTGCTCCAAATTGGTACCTGGATCTGTGCACAGAGGCACAGGTACGCCAACTCAATAGTAATAAAAATAAATCACTGTCTGAGAAATATAAAACACAAAGTACAGATACATCAATTCACAAAAGCCAGTAAAACATCAAGTCACCAGATAGTATTCATCCAATACATAAGTTCGAAATCAATTTACAGAAATCTTTTGAAACAAGTGTAATATCAGTATATCTCAGTAAACTCCTCAATAAAAACCGGTTTGAAAACGAAGTAAATCATAGTTCGAAAACTAAATAAAATCATCATAAATCTGCCCCTCAGGCCAAATCATTTCTCGTAACAATTGCCAATCGTGCATTCTCACAATCACTCAGCATCAGCCCCGCGGGAAACAATCATCACTCAATAGGTACCTGCGCTCACTGGGGTGTGTACAGACTCCGGAGGGGCTCCTACAACTCAAGCGCTATAACAACATAGGCCTGAAAGCCTCTCACAATATAGGCTTGAAAGCCTCTCATAATATAGGCTTGAAAGCCTCCCTCATATCCTCACAATATAGGCTTGAAAGCCTCACTCAGTAAGACACTCTCGATTTGCCCTTAGGCCATAACATACCGGGTTCTCGACCCAAAACAGTGTTCCATTTTTCAATAAATAGTATCAAAATATTCTGAGTGTCAAAACAATTTGTCAGGAAAAGACTGAGTCTAAAATCATAACATATCAGTGAGGAAAATATAGTAAACACATCTCCCAAGGGGTAAACAGGTCGGCACTAGGCCCCAAACATGGCTTACAGTCCAAATCATATCAAGTATATATATAGTACTATTGGAAATAAGCTTTAAAAAGCCGTTTCGCAACTCAATAGTCGCCTAAGTAAGGAATATATCTCCAAAGTTTCCACCTTTGCATTTCAAAACCCTTGAAAGGGTGCATAGTCCAGGGTTTCATACCCTCAGGACAGGATGTAAAGACATTACTTACCTCAAACTATCCCGAAACTACTTCGCACTGCGTTTGCATTTCGAATCAACTCCCGGATGCTCCAAATCTACCAAGTTCAGATTTTTATCATCAAATTATGCTCAAGGAATAAATTCCGATTGAAAAATATCGAATTTAGCTCAAAATTCGAATTCGGTCAAAACCCGACCCCCGGGCCTGCGTGCCGAAACTCAGAAATTTTTATACCAAAATGTTCTTCGTCCTCTCACGGGTTCGTACATATAAAGAACACAAAAATCGGAGTTTGTTTGACCCCTCAAATCGACCCCTAAAGATCTCATAATCTCAAGCCCTAAACCCACCTTTTTCTACTGATTTCCATGAATTTAATACTGAGATTATGTTCTATAATCACCCATAAATGAGTTTTAAGATCCAAAATACTTACCTCTACGAATACCAGTGATTTCCCTCTTCAAAAATCGCCTTAAGAGCTCGTTGTCCGTTCAAAAATAGTGTTAAAATAGGTTATGGTCGCGGAGGGTTTATTTTTATATTTTCAGCACATGGGTTCCGCGCATGCGGCCCTTTTCTCGCACATGCGGTCCCCTTACCGCATCTGCGGAGCTTGGTCCTCTCCTTCGGGCCCACACCTGCGGTTAATCTTCCGCAGGTGCAGAAATCACTGTGATTCCACACCAGCAGCTTTTTGCTGCAATTTCCAACTCCGAACTTTCCGTTAACCATTCGAAATTAATCTCGAGCCCCTCGAGACCCCATCCCAAACATACTAACACGTCACATATGATCATTTAAACTTAGTTGCACCCTCGGAACATAAAAACTAACATCAAAACACCAAAATCATGTCGGATTCAAGCCTAAAAACTTTGAAATTTCTAAAATCCATCAACGACGCCGAAACTATCCAAAACAACTCTGATTGACCTGAAATTTTGCATACATGTCCAAAATGACATTACGAACCTGTTCCAACTATCAGAATTCCATTCCGACCCCGATAGCCTATTTTCCACTGACGGCCGGAATCGCCAAAAACTAACTTTCGCCAATTCAAGCCTAATTCTACACCGTACATCACAAAATTATTCCGAACACACTCCTAAGTCTCAAATCACCTAACGAAGCTATCCGAGCCATAAAATGTGCATTCCGAGGTCATTTAGCTATAAGTCAACTCTCAGTTGACTTTTCTAACTTCAAGGCTATTTTTAAAGACTAAGTGGCTAAACTCTCACTACAACCATTTCGATTTCTAGCCTATCAACTCTAACACATCAAAAATGGTATTATCAATCTATAAAAAGTCAAATGCAGTAATTATAATACAGATTCTACGTAACGACATACCGGGTCG
Source organism: Nicotiana undulata (assembly GCA_005239495.1). Lineage (NCBI taxonomy): Eukaryota > Viridiplantae > Streptophyta > Magnoliopsida > Solanales > Solanaceae > Nicotiana > Nicotiana undulata. The sequence continues at coordinate 13,556 of ML283343.1, read as the reverse complement.
TTACATTCTCCCCCTCTTAAACAAACGTTCGTCCTCGAACGGGTCTAGAAACATACCTGGAGTCTCAAACAAGTGAGGATATTTGCTCTGCATCTCCTGCTCGGTCTCCCAAGTAGCCTCATCCACTGGCTGACCTCTCCACTGCACCTTCACTGATGCTATCTCCTTAGATCTCAGCTTTCTGACCTCACGAGCCAAAATTGCTACTGGCTCTACCTCATATGACATATCACACTTGAGTTGAACTGTGCTGAAATCTAACACATGAGACGGGTCACCAACATATTTCCGGAGCATCGACACATAAAATATTGGATGAACACTCGACAAGTTATGTGGTAAAGCAAGTCTATAAGCCATCTCTCCAACTTTCTGAAGCACCTCAAAAGAACCAATAAACCGAGGACTCAGCTTTCTTCTATTTCCGAACCTCATAACACCCTTCATGGGTGATACCTTTAGCAGTACCTTATCACCTTCCATAAATGACACATCTCGGACCTTCCGTTCCGCATAACTCTTCTGTCTTGACTGCGCCCTGAGAAGTCGCTCCTGAATCAACTTCACCTTCTCCAACGCATCCTGAATCAAATATGTGCCCAATAACTTAACCTCGCCAGGCTCGAACCAACCAACCAGAGATCTACACCTCCTACCATATAAAGCTTCATACGGGGCCATCTGAATATTGCACTGGTAGCTATTATTATATGCAAACTCCGCTAGTGGCAGAAACTGATCCCATGAACCGCCAAAATCAATCACACAAGCTCGTAACATATCCTCCAATATCTGAATAGTCCGTTCCGACTGCCCGTCGGTCTGAGGATGAAATTCAGTGCTCAACTCTACATCAGTACCCATATCTTTCTGTACGGCCCTCCAAAACTGAGATGTGAACTGAGTACCTCTGTCAGAAATTATAGAAATCGGAACTCCATGCAGTCGAACAATCTCCTTAATGTAAATACCAGCTAACCGCTCTGAAGTATAAGTAGTGCTGATAGGAATGAAGTGCGCGAACTTGGTCAATCTATCCACAATGACCCAAATGGCATCAAAACCCCTTGAAGTCCGTGGAAGCCCAACTACAAAGTCCATAGCAATTCGCTCCCATTTCCACTCCTAAATATCTAACCTCTGAAGCAAACCACATGGTCTCTGATGCTCATACTTGACCAGCTTGCAGTTGAGACACCGTGCTACATACTCAACAATATCTCTCTTCATCCGCCTCCACCAATACTACTGTCTCAAATCCTGATACATCTTCGCGGCACCCGGATGGATAGAATACCGCGAGCTGTGAGCCTCTGCTAATATCAACTCTCGAATACCCTCTACATTGGGAACGCAAATACGGACCTGCATCCTCAAAACTCCATCATCACCAATAGTCACATCTCTGGCATCACCCCGACAAAATCTATCCTGAAGAACTAACAAGTGCCGGTCATCATACTGTCGTGCCTTAATCTGGTCAAATAAAGAAGATTGGGAAGCATGCTAGCTACCACCCGTGGAGGATATGACAAATCCAATCTCACTAACTGGCCCACTAAAGCCTGAACGTCAAGGGCTAAAGGTCGCTCTGTTGCTGAAAGGTAAGCTAGACTTCCCAAACTCTCGGCTCTGCGACTCAAGGCATTGGCCACCACATTGCCCTTCCTCGGATGATACAAAATAGTCAAGTCATAGTCCTTGAGAAGCTCCAAGCATCTCTTTTGTCGCAAATTCAAGTCTTTCTGCCTTAGCAGATACTGCAAGCTACGATGATCGGTGTAAATCTCACACTACACTTCATAAAAATTATGCCGCCAAATCTTTAAGGCATGAACAATAGCAGCGAACTCAAGATCGTGCACTGGATAATTCTTCTCGTAAACCTTCAACTGTCTAGACGCGTAGGCAATCACCCTACCGTACCACATCAATACCGCTCCCAAGCCAACTCTAGAAGCATCATAATAGACCGTATAAGAACCCCAACCAGTAGGCAACACTAATACCAGAGATCTGGTCAACGCTGATTAGATCTCAAGAATCAATAGATTGGCACGAAGGAGTTCAAGAAAAATAGAGATGTTTCCTAAAATTCTACAGCCTCTCGAAGATAAGTACAGACATCTCCGTACAGATCCGCAAGACTCTACTAAACCTGCTCATGACCGTTGAGTCCTATGTAACCTAAAGCTCTGATACCAACTTGTCACGACCCCAAATCCTAACAGGCCATGATGGCGCCTATCGTGGAACTAGGCTAGCCAACCATCACTTTACTACGCATTGGTTCTTTTATAATAGTTCACAATACAATGATAAACAGCAAGCACAACAATAAAATAAATTATTTAAATCTTAACGCCCCAATAATAGTCTAAACAAAACCTCCCAAGACTGGAGTCAATGATCATGAACATCTAAAAAGAATTAAATCTAACTCTGCTAATGTCATAATAAATGTCTATGAATCAATTTCGAATACTAATCATGGAAGAAAAATGGAGAACGCTGGATAGCTACCTCGAAATCCCGTGAACTGCTGCTAACGAACAAGGCAGCTACTGCTCCAAATTGGTACCTGGATCTGTGCACAGAGGCACAGGGAGTCTTTATGAGTACGCCAACTCAATAGTAATGAAAATAAATCACAGTCTGAGAAATATAAAACACACAGTACAGATACATCAATTCACAAAAGCCAGTAAAACATCAAGTCACCAGATAGTATTCATCCAATACGTAAGTTCGAAATCAATTTCCAGAAATCTTTTGAAACAAGTGTAATATCAGTATATCTCAGTAAACTCCCTAATAAAAACCGGTTTGAAAACGAAGTAAATCATAGTTCGAAAACTCAATAAAATCATCATAAATATGCCCCTCGGGCCAAATCATTTCTCGTAACAATTGCCCATCAGGCATTCTCACAATCACTCAGTAACAGCCCCGCGGGCAATAATCATCACTCAATAGGTACTTGCGCTCACTGGGGTGTGTACAGACTCCGGAGGGGCTCCTACAACCCAAGCGCTATAACAACATAGGCCTGAAAGCCTCTCACAATATAGGCCTGAAAGCCTACTCACAATATAGGCCTGAAAGCCTATCACAATATAGGCCTGAAAGCCTCCCTCATATCCTCACAATATAGGCATGAAAGCCTCACTTAGTTAGACACTCTCGATTTTCCCTTAGGCCATAACATACCGGGTTCTCGACCCAAAACAGTGTTTCATTTTTCAATAAATAGTATCAAAATACTCTGAGTGTCAAAACAATTTATCAGGAAAAGACTGAGTGTAAATCATAACATATCAGTGAGGAAAATATAGTAAACACATCCCCAAGGGGTAAACAGGTTGGCACTAGGCCTCAAACATGGCTTACAGCCCAAGTCATATCAAGTATATATAGTACTATTGGAAATAAGCTTTAAAAAGCTGTTTCGCAACTCAATAGTCACCTAAGTAAGGAATATATCTCCAAATATTCCACCTTTGCATTTAAAAACGCGTGAAAGGGTGCATAGTCCGGGGTCATACCCTCAGGACACGATTTAAAGACATTACTTACCTAAAACTAGCCTGAAACTACTTCGCAATGCGTTTGCCTTTCGAATCAACTCCTGGACGCTCCAAATCTACCAAGTTCAGATTTTTATCATCAAATTATGCTCAAGGAATAAATTCCAATTGAAAAATATCGAATTTAGCTCAAAAATCCGAATTCGGTCAAACCCAACCCCCGGGCCCGCGTCCTGAAACTCAGAAATTTTTATACCAAAATATTCTTCGTCCTCTCACTAGTACGTACATATAAAGAACACCAAAATCGAAGTTCGTTTGACCCCTCAAATCGATCCCTAAAAGTCTCATAATCTCAAGTCTTAAACCCACTTTTTTCAACTGATTTCCATGAATTTAATACTGAGATTATGTTCTATAATCACCCATAAACGAGTTTTAAGGTCCAAAATACTTACCTCTATGAATACCACTGATTTCCCTCTTCAAAAATCGCCTCAAGAGCTCTCTGTCCGTTCAAAAATGGTGTTAAAATAGGTTATGGTCGCGGAGGGTTAAGTTTTATATTTTCAGCCCAGGGTACCGCGCCTGCGGCCCCTTTCTCGCACCTACGGTCCCCTAACCGCACCTGCGACCTTCCTGCACCTGTGGAGCTTGGTCCGCTCCTGCGGGCTCGCACCTGCGGTCAATCTTCCGCAGGTGCGGAAATCACTGTGATTCCACACCAACAGCTTTTTGCTGCAATTTCAGACTCTGAACTTTCTGTTAACCATTCGAAATCAATCCCGAGCCTATCGGGACCCCAACCAAACATACTAACACGTCACATATGATCATTTAAACTTAGTTGCACCCTCGGAACACCAAAACTAACATCAAAACACCAAAATCACGTCGGATTCAAGCTTAAGAACTTTGAAATTTCTAAAATCCATCAACGACGCCGAAACTATTCAAAACTTCGATTGACCTGAAATTTTGCATACATGTCCAAAATGACATTGCGAACCTGTTTCAACTGTCGGAATTCCATTCCGACCCCGATAGCCTATTTTCCACTGACGACCGGAATCGTCAAAAACTAACTTTCGCCAATTCAAGCCTAATTTTGCACTGGACATCACAAAATTATTCAGAACACACTCCTAAGTCCCAAATCACCTAACGAAGCTATCTGATCCATAAAATGCGTATTTTGAGGTCTTTTACCAATAAGTCAACTCTCAGTTGACTTTTCTAACTTCAAGGCTATTTTTAAAACTAAGTGGCTAAACTCTCACTACAACCATTTCGATTTCAAGCCTATCAACTCTAACACATCAATAACAGTATAATCAATCTATAACAAGTCAAATGCAGTAATTATAATGTAGATTCTACGTAACGACAGACCGGGTGGTTACACCGCAACTATTCTATATTTAGACTTCAAAATTAACTGGCCGTTTTATACCCTATGTGATCGCGAAGGGAGTAATGCGATCGCATAGTGTACTGGGTTTCTAAGCTCCGCGATCACGGATGATGAATTGAAATCGCACAGAATCACTGACCCTCACCCTTTGCGATTGTGAACAATCAAATATGGTCGCACAGTACAACTCTCCAGCCCCTGCTCCCCCCCCCCCCCCCACCCCCCCCCCCCCCCCCCCCCCCCCCTCCAACTTTCCTGTCCTCCCATCCGATCGCATAGTGCAACAGACTCTCTCCCCAATCACACTGCTATGTGATCGCGAATGTACCTATGTGATCGCATAGTATTAAACACCAGACACCAGAAAATGAGCTTTACACCAGGTTTTTTTATGTTTTTGCACCCCAACACCTACCAAAACTCACCCGAGCCCTCGGGCTCAAAACCAAATATGCACACAATCTCAAAAATATCCTACGGACTTATTCGTGTAATCAAATCACCAAAATAACATCAAAACATTGAATTAAACCTCAAAATCAATGAAATTTCTCAAAACTTCTTTAAACATCAATTTTGCATTTAAGGTCCGAATCACGTCAAACGGATTCCGTTTCTTACCAAACTTTACAGACAACACATATAAATCATATCGAACCTGTACCGGGTTCCGGAACCAAGATAAAGGTCCGATACCACAGGTTTCACATGTATTTCTCGGACTTGGGACCTCAGAATTCGATTCCGGGCATACGCCCAAGTCCCATATTTTCCTACGGACCCTGCGGGATCGTCAAATCACGGGTCCAGGTCCGTTTACAAAAAATATTGACCAAAGTCAACTTTATTCAAATTTCAATATAAAAATATTATTTTTATCAGTTTTTCACATAACGGCTTCCCGGCTACATGTCCGGGCTGCGCACGCAAATCGAGCTGAGATAGAAGGAGGTTCTCATGACCTCGGAACATAGATTTAGCTAGAAATACACGAGATGACATTTTGGATCATCACAGATACTTTGTTGATATTATATAAAATAATCTTTTTAATTATGTATTTATTAGTTTTCGAATTAAAAGTACATTATATACATTTGGATGATGAGAAGCAAACGATGTTAATTATTTAATGTTCAAATTTAGAATAATTATATAAATAGTTACATTAGATATTCAATTTTAATAAAAAGGATGTGGTCCAGACTACCTTAAAATTGAGTATTTAAATAGCATTATCTTTTGAAAGATTCGGCTTGAATTTATATTCGTCAAAGTGAGAGTTTGAGACTTGATAAACTTGAGATGTGATGTGATGTGATGTGATGTGAAAACTTCCCCCACTAAACCGTTTGTAATTTATCTCGTTAAATTAATACATTATGAATTCTTAGTAGAACACGAGAGATTTACGATCAAACGAAAACCATGCACAAAGTACCGACACGAAATGGTATTATATATATTTCACATTTGAAGGCATTATATTTTTCTCAGAATAATTCTTTAGCAAGAATCTAATTGTTTGGCACATATAACACGAATACACAAATAACCAAACTTCTCTTTATCAATCTTCAAAACTCTAAAATACAGAAAGTTAACTTTTAGAACCTTCTTCCTAGTATGTTGTCTTGCCATAACCAAAATTTAATTTTGTGGATTATTTGCATCCAATTTTACTGGAGCACAACGAAAGGTCTTTAAAATCTTACAGGACAATTGATGCATTTTCAAAATTCTCGGAGTGGTGTATACTTCCAGCTACCATAAATCGTTACTCCATCTAGCTATCCCAAAAACTGTGCCTATAAATTAATAAAAAAAATAGATCGAAAGTTCAAAGTCAGTCAATAAAATTACACACACGAAAGCACATAAATCAATTTCCTAAAAAAGAGACAGATTAAAACCTATAAAAGCAAAAGCGCAATATGAAATCAGTCCTAATTTTACTTCGATTCTTATTCCATTTTTTACTAAAAGGGATAGCGACTATGATCGTACATCATTAAATTTAAAAAGAGGTAAATCAATGTTAATAACTTATTATACCTTTTATTTCACAAACACTATGCTCGGAGTAGAGGGTTGAAACCAGATCTTTCAGTGATAGATTCTCATCTTGAAGTTCCAATGCAATATGCAAGCTGAAACTGTAAGCATTTACAACTAAAACAAAGGACTGAACAACAGAAAAGTTACACAGAGTAAATAGCAGAGAGAAAATAGGCACAAATGGTGTTGCAATCATCCGAGAAGATGAAATGCAGAATACTTTAGAGAAAGGTGGAAAAGAAAAGCAAGATGGTGCGGTGGCAATCATACCCGATATTTATGCAGTTTAAGCGATGTGATCTATTTTGAACTTGTGAAAATAGAAACACCATTCATGTCTTCTAAATCTTAAGAGAGGACGGCGACCGGGATATAACAACCCAAGTCTCTATTTACAGTAAAGCAACAAAATTGCATTGGATCTTTCAAGTGGAGCTAGCACATTAAGTACGGGTTCGGCCGCTTTGCTCCAATTCATGTATTTGTGTTAAAAAATTTATTGAATATGCACAGTATTAATTTAGAACCCAGTAACTTGAAAGTATTAGAACCTCGAACCCATAAACTTTAAATCCTGGCTCCCCTCTAGTTGAACCCTCCTCAAAATCTGTGATAAACATTTTTGTAACGTTTTAGTCTTCTGAGTGAAGTCCCAAAGTCTATTCAACAATAACTAACTACAAATCCATATCCAGTTCTAATAATATATTGAAAATCTCCAATGGGAGAGAGCACAAGACTAGAATAGTCGGATTGGAAAGCTCACTTTGAGAGGTCATAAGGTCCGGTCTTTCTTCAGCATTAAACAATTATTCTTAATTAATATGAGAAATTTAAAACCATTTACTAAACACGAAAGAAACAAAAACACTCCAATCAAAACTTTTTGCCACAAAACATAGAGGTAAACAGATGAAGTGTTTATTGGATAGGGTTTATGATCCTTTAAAAAACAAAAATTAAAAGACAGGTAAGCAGCCATGTCGAAAACCAGCTCTTCTAATATATAGAAAAGAAAAAAATAGAAATGCCCTCCATAATAAGAAAACAACAACATTTGAAATCTAAACAACATGAAAAACAATCGTGGTACAAAGTACACACAACAAGGATATATAGTATGATTTCTCTGTTTATTTAAGCCAAATTACACAGGAAGACTGAACCTCTGTTCCATTGGATAATAAATCCTGATCATCCTCCTCCTTAGAAAACTCCAAACTGATTCTTCCCTCCTTCTATGAAAATATGATTCTTCTTCAAATTGTTGCATTATTTTCTTGAAAAACCAATGCAACATTTCACCTCCGGAAAGCAGAAAACAGAGGAAATACACAAGAGGGGAAACAGAGTCCGGGAACAGAACAGAGGCAGTGGATGCCAACGACAGAGAACTAAAGAAAACCATAACATGATTTACGAGGTCGGAGAATTTCCTGTAAAAAGAATGACAGGAAAACCTCTACTTAACACCATATATTAAGCAGTAAAGGAACAAAGAAGTGACTGATACTCGCATGGTTTTGGGATGGGTTTGAAAAGGATCAGTTTTGTCATTGCCTTGATATTTCAGCTGTAGAAAGTTGAGGAGAACTGTGAAGAAGAGTCCAAGAATGGTGAGGGAACAAGTTGTGGTACACTGCTCCTCGTACGCATAGAAAATGTAGGAAAGTGTAGCCATGAAAGTTTCATTGAACTGAATGGTGAAAGTTGTCCATGTTTGGACGAGAAATAGGCCAATTCTTGCATTAATGGCCATTGAACTACTAGAAGCTAAGGGGCAAGAGCAAATAAAAGGAAGTGAAAAATGGAGAAGAAGAAGAAGAAGGGAAGAGATCTGGAGAGAAATTAACCCTACGACTAAAGGGTTGATGGAAATGTATATATATAGATTTTCCTTGGCTGAGTTGGGTGTAAAAATAAGTAATTTCATTATTATTCATATTTAATATTAAACAAGACTTCATATTTTTTCTAGAAGGTTGTAGGGTCGAATTGGCTAATATTAACTCTTTCAACACCCAAGAGGTGTCACAGCCACGTCCAATTCTACGCTAGAAAATCCATGTACTATACAAGAACAAAAAGTTACAGCCAGTATTAGATACAAAACTAGAAGGAAAAATGACTTATCTATATCTGTTATTTGGACCAAAAAGTGAAAAATAATTGAGCATTATTGTTTTACATAAAATATGATACGACACTTGATATGTAGTTAAATGAAATTTAACGTTGGGCTAATCCTAGTTAAGCTTAATAACTATCAGATCTAGAAAAAAACACAAGTTCTCATAGAGAGTGATAATGCTACAATAAATGTCTACTTCCTGAGTTGAGAATGATTAGCAATAAATAATATGTAAATGTAGTATGAATTGAATGCATGCGGTGGTAATAAATGTAATAATCGAAACCGCATGTCCAAATGTTGTGCGTTGATTATCGGCAACCCCGTTTGTCAGTTAATGGAATGATGGACAATATAAAAGGATTTCAGAGTTCGTGGATCTGGAATATTCAAAAAGTGCTTCTCCGTGTTCGAGTCAATAGATAAGACAATAGATAGTTTTTTAGATACAAAAAAGTTGCATTTCCCCTTTTTCTATCTCATTCTATATATAGGAGACAATCCTCAAGTCCTAAGAATATTAGGGAGGAATATTCTGTTAGAACATTCCCCATTTGCGACTTGGACCTCGGCCCCGTCATCGGCATTTTCTGTTTGACTTCGTCCAAGTTAAGGTCTCTGGTTCTACTCATTAATCGAGTTGTGGCTCGACGTCGACCGTCGTCATCACTAAGATTGACCCGGCCAATTTAGTTAGTCCCTCCGCTTACCAAGGTCGTGGGTACCTCGTCCTTGGTCAGCGGACAATCTTGCATTTATCATGCAAAAGATCGGATCGCGATCAAATGGTCGGTACCTTCTAGTATTGTAATCAACATAAGTTACGTCTGATGACGTAGCTGCTATGTGCGTCATCATTTGCTGAGTTTAAAGACCGAACAAAACCGAAATACGATGAACGCCACTAAAAGAGCACACTTTCTGAAATTGTCGTGAGAGAGTGGACAGGTACCGAAGCCCCACCTAATCGTATTCATCGGACGGTTTTTGTCACGCCATCTTCAATCTACGGTAGATGCATTGAAGTCATCTACGACAAGGCGTCCTTAAAAGAAAAGAAAAACCAGAGACCAGGAGACTATAAAACGAAAATACACTAAATAATAGTACATCCATTAATTTATCGTAGTTAATTTTTTCAGTAAAAATACATCTTAAACGGTACTTCCTTCTGTACATAATAACTGACTAACTTACTTTTTTATTTTGGTGCAAAACCAGTATCCATTTATATAATTAAAAAAAACTTAATTTTTTTTTTCAAAATTACCCTTATGCACGTAGTCTAAAATGTCTTTTACTCCTCATATTAATTATGTTATAATATTTAATTAAGATATTTTAGTTACACTAACTATTTTTGTTTATAATTTTGTATTTCCTTAATGAATGTGCCCAAAATAAATTGGTGTGACTATTGTGGACCGGAGGGAGCAGATGAATATAGTTAATCAAATATAGGCCTATAACTAGAGAATTCAAAATGTTACAATTCCAATTAGCAGTTTCTACGAACAATATTTAAATTTATATATTAGCTTCTCTTTTAACCAAAGCAAAAAAAACTTACCTTTGTAAATATGAGATTTTTACATATCTATTCTATATTAATTATAAACTTATTTATTCTCTTAGAGAAATCACATTTCATATACATAATATTTATATTTATAAAGTAATGTATTAAACTTTTTCCCAGGGAGCCCACCAAATCTCTTTTTCTCGGTAAGAATTGTTCAATCCTATATTTTATCTTTCATATATTGAATAAAAAAAGTTTTGGAAAGAGAACCAAAACAGAAGTAGAAAGAAGTGGAGGAAAAAAACCAATTAATAAAATGTATCATATTCCTACTGGATTTCATTCCTCTCTGTCTTTATCTCCAATCCCACCAACCCAAGACCCCTATTCGTATTTTTCAATTAATATTTATGCTGTTTGGTGTGATTGTCCAGTAAAACGTACTGTGTTTTTAGAAGCATAATAAATCAAAATAAATGAATGTCTAACATTAACAATTCTGGAGTAGGTTTTCTTCAACAAAATAAATTGCATATCTGCATAATTGGAAAAAGGAAAATTACATAGTATAAAATAATCACAATATAATACTAAAAAATTATTTAAAAAAGCAAATATCATCAATTATTATACGCTTTTTCCCCCTTAATCCTTGTACGGTGGCTGAGCCACAAACCGTGGTGGTGGATGACACGAACCAATGAACATATCTCTTTATCTTTAACGACATATACGAAACGAAAGTTACTAAATGTTGTGCTCATTAAATTCGTTCAAGTACGGATATTTTTTGTTTTTTTTTTATAGCTCGTATACATTGTGCTTTAGATGTCAAATTTTTATATTCCTTTTTGCAAAAAATATTGGAGAGATTTAAATATTTATTTGTGAGAAGCTAAAAAAACGAAGGTTTAGCATACTGTTTCACTAAATTTGAAATAAGTTCGCGGGATTAAAATAATAAGCATTTGGAAAATGAAGGAAAATAAAATAAAGCTCCAATACGCCAACCAAATATTTGGAAACGCATTTACAAAAATATGGAAATTTGCTGCTACAGTGTTGAGATTAACAAATCTTTTGGGACCAAATAAATGAGAGAATTTATTATATATAACTATGATTAAGAGCTTGCTTTAATTAATTAGATTTAAACCATTGATATTAATATGAGACACATGTCACTCATCCAAGTGAGAACTTGGGAAAATGGATACATTAGGTAATGGTGCGGAGTTGTTTTTAACTTCTTCTTTTTTTCATTTCCATGGGATATAACTCGTAACGAAGAAATTTTTTCTCTTCCGCAACAAAGCTAATACAAGAATATTGAGTAGAATTTATATATGCAGTCTGTTATTGACTATGAAGTAGCTAGATAGATCATCAAAGAATAACATATAAATGCGTATTTGGTATCAGCCAACTCATTACATGGTGAAGAATACAAAATACCGATATTTATCACGTGAAAAGAAAATACTCACAGAATAATGTGATGACTTAAAAGGTCATCTTACATAATTTAAGTTGTATTTGTGTTCCGAGGCTTCGAGAGCCTCCCTTAGTCTCACCTCGTTATGCGTGCGCAGCCCGGGCGTGTAGCCGGGAAGCTATTATGTGAAAAGTTGATGAAAATGAGTTTTGATAATTAATGAATGAATATAGTTGACTTTGGTCAACATTTCTGGTAAACGGACCCGGACCCATGATTCGACGATCCCGGAGGGTCCGTAGGAAAATATGGGACTTGGGCATATGCCCGGAATCGAATTCCGAGGTCCCAAGCCCGAGAAATGAATTTTTAAAGAAAATTGTTTTCTGAAAATAATAAAGGATTTTAAAAATGAATAATTATGTAAAAAATGTGTTGTCGGGCCCGTATTATGGTTCCGGAGCCCGGAACAGGTTTATTATATGTTATGTGACTTATCTGTAAAATTTGGTGTAAAACGGACTTGAAATGACGTGATTCGGATTAAAAATGGGAAATTTAGAAGTTTATGAAGTTTAAGAAATTTCTAAGAGTTTTGAGGTTGGATTACGTGTTTTTGATGATATTTTGATGATTTTAAAGCTTGAACAAGTCCGTAGGATGTATTGGGAGACGTGTGTGTTTTTGGTTTTGAGACCCGAGGGCTCGGGTGAGTTTCGGGTGGCTAACGGGATGGTTTCAAGTTAGAAAATCTGGTGTAATTGCATTTTGCTGGTGTCTGGTGTTTCCTTCACTGCGATCGCAGCTATTGATTCGCGATCGCATAGGCTTAATTGGGGGAAATAAATTGTTGTTCTCTGCGATCGCACGTTTACCTCCGCGATCGCAGACTTATGCCCAGATGCTCTCCGCGATCGCATTCCTCTTTCCGCGATCGCATAGCGTGTCAGTGGAGTCAGGTGGGGGCTGGGTAGTATCTCTCTGCGATCGCATTGCTTCGTCTGCGATCGCAGACGCCTGGTCCGTTCCCTTCCGCGATCGCATTTCCCCTTCTGCGATCGCATAGTAGCACAACTTCAAGCTCTGCGATCGCAGTCCCTTTTCCGCGATCGCAGAGGATAAAATCACCCAGTTATTTTATAATTCCAAAACAGACTTTACGGGAATTCTTCCAAATTTCAGCCTCTCCTCTATCCCCAACCTCCATTTTCGAGACTTGAGTCTAGTTTTCCTCCATTGCTACCCGGGTAAGCTTCGTAACCTCGTTTTCTTCCATTATCCATCACTAATCACTAGAAACCTAGGCTTAAACTCATGAAATCAATTAGAAAATTGGGTTTTTGGGTAGTGTTAGGTTTTTGGGAAAATTGGGTGATTCAACCTCAATTTGGGGTCGAATCTTAAAACTAATCATATATTTGAACTCATGGGGTTACGGGTGAACGTGTTTTGGTCCGAACCTCGAGTTT
>ML283341.1:0-21547 GCA_005239495.1 Nicotiana undulata | reverse complement strand
TTATTTTTTCTGCACACCCACCCACTCCACCCCCTCCCCCCACTCGCAAAATATTTTTCAACTTACACATTTTAATGTAAAAGGTTTTTTAATGCAAGATGAGTATGGTTAAAAAACATGGGTCAAGTTGGCGAGTTGGGTTATGACCCATTGTTTAGCCCATTTTGACCCAACCTATCTTAGCCCAAGTACATTTTGGGTTGGATTGGGCAATAACCCATTTATTAACTTAACCCATCTTGACCAGCCCAAATTCAGCCCAACCCGCCCGTTTGCCACCCCTATTAATCATATTACTATATTTTCTAACACGAAATCCAAAAGACTTTCATTAGGTCGCACAAAAATCGCAATTGCTATAAAATACATTTTTTCAATGCATTATTTTTTCGCTCCACATTTTCTATTTTTAAAAGTTTAATCTAATAAATATTGACGAAAAAGCCTTTTAACAGAGAGGAGTTATTAAAAAGCAATTCAAGCTTTTTTAACTGGATCGATATATAAAAAATAAAAAATAAAAAATAAAAAATAAAAAATAAAAAATGTAACATTGTGGAAAGTCTAGATTACTTCCTCTTATTTTAAATTCTAGAAGGCTTATTTTGTAAGGAAGTCGAACATGTGTCGTTCAGTTTATGATTTACATTTGAAATGACAAGTATTGGCGGACTAGTAAGTTATACCGACTTAGTAACATATGCAATACATGATTTTGGAATGTAAATACTCAAAACGAGTAGTTGGGATATTGCATTAAGCTTAAGAACTAAATTTGCTAAACTCAAGTAGTAGAATGATGTAGCAAAGAGAAAAGAAACACAGCCCAACCCGACCCTTTTAATCAGTCCATTTTAGCGGTTAGAGATAGAACTGTTAAAACGGACTAGTCCAGCCCAGCCTAGCTCAAGTCTCGTGGGCTTTTAAATTTAATGGACTAAGACGGACTAGCCCGTCATATGAATGAGTCTTAAAATTATCAGTCCAACCCAACACTAAGAGGGCCGCGGGATAGGGCGGGCCAGCCGACCCTTCAATATTTTTAGAATTTCTTTAAATATTTAAATATTTTTTTCGTGACGTAATCAATTAATCATGTAAACAACTTTTGTTTGCGTAGAGCGTACAAAAAAATTGATATTTGAGAGGAATATCGTAATTGAAATGCAAATTTTATATGCTGATATTTTTTTAATTCAGGATTAACATTATTATAGTCCATAAATTTTTTAAAATTCCTGAATTTGCTATTGGTCAATTTTTATTGTGTGTATTTAAAATTAATTTTTTTCTATACTGAAGCGTAGTTCAAATATTAATAATATATTAAATTAATCTAAACCGATCATTGTCCCCTTAAATAATATTTTCTTTTGAAAAAAGATTATTATTGGCCACCTAAAACTTTTCGAGTTCATTATTAATTAAGCAAAAGAAAAATATTTTTGTCATATTACATGCATGTCAAAAATATGAATTGTAGTTGATATGGAAGGTAAATGAGCAATCTAGGATTGGGGAATGAAGATATAGTTAATAGTTTTTTAGTTTTTACTTTTCTTAAATATTTAATAGTTAATTAATTTTTGGCTCACGGGCTGGCCAGACTCCACCCGGATCAAACCTCAGGGGCAACGGGCGGCCGGCCTTATAAGCCTCAATTTTAGGCTAAAAAAAAATCTGATCCAACCCTACCCAAGAAGCGGGTTGAGTTGGGCTGGCCTCATGGGCCAAGCTTATTTTGACGGGTCTAGTTAGAGTTGGTTAAAGGATCAAGCCCCTTTATTTTTCATTTTTAACTTTCTCGTGCAGCCTTATTTAGTCCTTTGTGGTGAAGTACACAATAACCTTTACTATGGATGATCTTGAGTTTTTATTTTGGCAGAATACATCGACAGACCATTGAACTTGTCTTCGTTTTTCACTTACACTCTCTACTTTAAGTCCGTTCTATTTGAACACTTCAACCACATCTTAAATGTGTCATTTAGACACATCATTTAAGCCAACCATATGTAATAGATGCCTGAAATTCACACGTTAGAGTAACCAATAAGATGGAGACACGTAGATTTATTAAAAATTAAAAAAAGGTTTTTGAGAAAAGAAAAAGAATTAAAGTAAAACGAAATCCCAACCAACCCCTCCCCTCCCTCATCTTCCCCAACCCCCCTCCTTTTCATCTTCTGCCAAAAAAACAAGGCAAGTACTCTCCTTTTCTCACTATTGTATTTCAATTATATTTATTATTTTCTGTCTCCACATTTCCTCTAATTTCTTCTTTCTCGTAAATCTTTCAGTTCTCTCTTTCCCTTAATCATTTTGTTAAAAAGAATTCTTCTCCACAAAATTTGAAGTTCAGTGAAAGAGCGAGCAAAAAAGATTTCTTCTCCGTGGAACTCATATAGGACAAGCAGCTTTTGGCGAGTTACATCTCAAATGGAGTTTGCAAAGCTCCGACGAGCTTCAGTTGCCGGAAATGGAGTTTCAGGGTTTCAAATCGTACATAACGAATGCAAAATTCTACAAAATTCTTGGCTTTCACCAGAAATGGTGAAGATTTGGGTGATTTGGTAGGATTTTCTAGTAATCCTGTGAGCAAATCTGAAAATTTAAAAAGAGAAGTTCATCGGAAAAATAAATTCGACATAAACAAAGCTCAAATTTGTTGACCGTCACAGGCTTTTTTAACCATTTTCGTTATTCCTTTACTTTCGTTGCCAGAGCGCTTTTGATTTTTCCAGTTCCGGTTGGGAAAGGAGACGATCTCCATTGGTAACCATGGCGTGGGAGGGAGAGAGAGGGGAATTTGATAATGTGTGAAAGAGAAGATGTAAACTTAAAGAGAAATGAATTTTAAAAAGAAAAATTGATCTCTTACGCTCTAAGAAACAGTGTAACACACGCACTATGCCACATCACGAAGTTGTGTCTAAATGACACATTTGAGATGTGATTGAAGTGTTAAAATTGAACAGACTTAAGATACAGTGTGTAAGTGAAAAACGAAGACAAGTTTAATGTATGCCGATGTATTCTGCCTTTTATCTCTATTTGCTTCATGGGCATAACTTCAATTTTAATAATTGTTGCCCTTGCGCACTCCATGGTCAATACTTTTAATATTTGACGTTAAAATGTGTCCATTTGGAAATTGGGGGTTAAGAATTAAAAGACCACACCAAAATATCACATTTCTGCAAAGTTTTTGAGTCCTTTCAGATCACAGGTTAATTTTTGAAAAATGACCTGCTTTACTTACTTGTTTTCTATATCTGTTACTTTGCAAACCTCAGTAGGGCCTCTACCTGACCTCGTCACTAATTGACTGGGGTTAGGCTTGGCACTTACTGGGTACCGAATGTGGAGTATTCACGCCTTTCTGCGCATGTTTTCCTCATGTGCAGATCCAGGTCCTAGTACGCGGTATCTCAGCTAGCCAGCAGCAGCAATATCAGGAGACTCGAGGTATAATCTGCAGCGCCCGCAGATCTCCGAATCCCCTTCCTATCTTGAAGTTGTAGTACTTGTAGATGAAACTATACGGTCTTCCAGTTGTACATATTGAGCAGTAGAGTAGCTTGTGATGTATTGTGATATTTCGGATTCTGGGTAAAGTAACTGTTAATGCCGAGCGGCGTCGACTTTACTATGATTTATTTCACTTACTGTTATTTTACCTGTTTTATCTAAATTTTGCTTAAGGTATAGGCTTACCTAGTCATCTAGACTAGGTGCCGTCACGAGACCCAGCCGGAGGGAGAATTGAGTCGTGACAAATTAACTAGCAGCTTTGAAAATACATATAAAAAGATAAATACATATAAACTACAATATATCTACAAAGTATCTACATTTTATAAATTGTCTACAAAATATTTACAAAATATATACAGTTTTACCTGCTGCATCCATTGTACTGGCTGTCAGCATTATTCCCCTGTATGCTGGCTTTAAGAAAGTCCCATCAACCACTAATACTGGCCTACAATATTTCCAACCACTAATTGATGTACAAATAGCAACAAATGCATATAAGAAGCATTCATCTGTTGTCTTCTTCAATTTAACTACAGATCCCGGATACGTCTTCTCAAGAATATAAAAATAACTTGGTAATTTGCTGTAGGAGTCAACAGGATGACCTCTCAAAAACTGTAAAGCCTTTTCCTTTGCTCTCCATGCTTGCATGTAGCTTAGGTTCACTCCGTGTTCGGACAACATGTCAGTTTGTGTGTCCTTTGGTGTGTAAACTGTCTTGGGATGACAATATTTTGGAATAACCATGCTACCAACTACAACTGCAGTAGGTTTGCGATGTATGAATGTATTGTCCATTACGGAGCATGTGTGTTGGCGGTTGAAACTTCTGACCTTGAACATTGCAGAATCATTAATGGATGTTGCCTTGAAGTGCCAATTACAGTTTCCACCAACGCATATAAGCCAGTAGCTACAAAAAAAAAAAATACAATTTTGATATAGGTTATCAATGTAGATGAATTAAAAAGGATTGTTTTAACATAAAGCAATACACTATACAATATAACTACAATTCATCTACAATATTGACAAACACATATCACAAGGAAACGACTGTTTATTATGATCTTTTCACCATTCAGATCTTCATATCTTTTGTGGCTAGATCTTTTAACCCTGAATTGGAACTTGTGCATGACAGAATAGTGCTTCATTGCAGTTGCAATTATTTGCTTGTCTTGGTACACTTGTCCTTCTTCAATAAAACTTTGTGTACTTTCATTTATTATTATACTTTCATATTCCTCTATAACGGGAGATGCTGGCATATCAAGTAACTTTAGTGTTCCAGACGAACCTGCATGCAAATAAAGATAAATAAAGCCATTACCATTTTGTAGAATCTTTGTAGATAATCTGTAGATGAAGAGAAATTATGTAATCAACATTTCCCCCCACATAGAATGTAGTTTAATTGTAGAATAATGTAGAAATTTTGTAGATACCGTTAAAAACAATACTGCTATATATATACGTACACTGATATGGAGTTTATTTGTAGATAAATGTAGATATTAACATAAAATCAGAATTTGATAGAATTTGTAACAGAACAAACCTGCACTTGTGTTCTCATTGGTAAAACTCAATTCCATATTGAAATCGCGAACAATCATACATAGAGGATATGATCCTAAGTTTTTGTTTTCTTTTTTTGTCTCCATATATACACGAACACCCATATCGTTCCTAATCTCCATTGGAGGACAATTCTCGTTCATAATGTATTTGATTTCTACAATTTTTTCCGAAGTATCAATCATTAATTGCTCTGCAATTGTAGAAATCAATATACTGTAACTGGCATCCTCATCGAGTACAATGCCATCCACCTGAAAATCCCTAAATCTGCCATAGCTATCCCAATTCCCATTCAATCGTAGCATAATTGGGACTTTGAACATGACTGCGTTTTGTTGGAGAAGAATTGTTGAAGATTTTGTCGTTTTTTTGATTTGTGGATTAAGAAAAAAGGTCGAAGAACAGAGTTTCGCCAGAACAGAGTCGCTAGAATTTGATTTGTAATTGATGATAACGTTTAATTCGTGATTTCCGTTTCAAATATGATTTGAAAGTCGCTAGAATCAATTAGAATATTTAGTTCCATAATTGTAGCGCGCTTAAATAGGAAGGAAACAACTCCTATTATTCAGTATTTAATGAATGATATTTTTTTTTGTAGAAAATCTGTTAACAGGTCGGATAAATTGCAAACCATGAACATTTTTGGTAATAAGGTTTCCTATATGGTATAGGAAGGAAAAAATCCCAATTTTATATGCTCCCGCTTGGCCATAAAATTTGGGAGTTGTTTTTAATTTTATTTTCAAATATCTATTTATTTATAGATTTTAATATCAACGATAAACATGTTATGAGAATAGTACAAGAAAACCAAAATAAAAGAGATAAGCACTAAGCAATATTGTAAATTACAGGGAAGATTAGCGTTATCAAGTCACCAAATGAAGGTATCTTAAATTATCCCTTATAACTTGTTAATGTTACGTTATAAATAGAATAGGGGATTAAGTTCTTCATTTTGAATTTAGGGATCGGACTTTCAAGTGTGTGTTAATAATTATAAGAAATAAGTATATCCTTTTTTCTAACCATGAAGCTTAATAAATTGATGTGAACTAATCTGTTGTTCATTAATTTGGTAACCTTTTACTACTGACACAAATTTTGTACTCAAACAATCGTTTGATAATGGAAAACCCTTACTCTCCTTAAATAGATAATGCGTTTACCATGGGAGTATATACAAAAAATTAATGTTAGTGTACATAAGCTAATTAAATACATAATCCTATTAGTAAATTGGAGTATCTACCTTTTTACTTCATTATTTCCCTCTTCTGATTTCAATGGCTGTATACTGTTTTTGCAGGAGCTGTAGTGAAGCTAGTTTGTCACAATAATGCAAGGAAGGCAAATGCTCAAACAAGAATGGTGAATTCGTGATCATGCCCATGTCTTTAACCAGAGAAACCATTTACAATGTCCCAACAAACTTCAATGGTGGAAAATATGGTGCTTTATTGAAACATATCCTACCACCTAAACCACCTGTTAACCCTGGTCCTGCCCCTGTCCAGTCACCCATGTTTGATTTCTATGGTGTTGGACCTTTTATATTCGAAGCCTCAAGCAAAATACCATGCAAAAAATAATTGAGCTCTTCATTATTAGAAATACCAAGTGGTAAAGTGAAGGAAAATAAAATTATGAAAGGATTGAGTTTCTGATGGAAAATGTTTTTTCTTTTCCTTTCTATAGTTTAAGAAGAAGAAATTACATATCCTTGTACTTACACTAGACAAAAGATATCAACTATATATGGATTTTCAGTAGCAAAATCCAAAATTGAAATCTATAAAAATTGTAACCACTACCTATTGACTTTGAACGCATGAATGAGTAGCCTTTTGAATATTCAAGTTTAGTTTCCCTATGATAAAAAATAAAAATTGTGCTTTGATCGAAAAGAGATTTGGGCAGTTTTTTTTTACCCAAAGGTATATACTCTATTTATTATAAATCAAAATTATTTTAAAATATTATTTTATATAGCTACCTTTTATATTTTATAGCAAAATAAGTATTTATAGTATATACTTCCATTGAGGCATGAAATAAGACATGAAATACGCTATTTATTTTTTTCCTCTCTCTTAGACAGCTAAACATACCTATTTTTAAGGTGATTGTCATAACTGTATTCATAAATATATGGCGTGAATACATGTGAATACGTGCGTATACAACTGTACTGTTCTGATTTTAGGCATTTTTTACTGATGTATTCATGAAGAGCCTGGAACCTAAATGTTGTATTTTTGGACTCAAAATACATAAATAGGTGACAAAAAAACTTAGTGACCAAAATATATAAAACACAGTTTTGAACCACGTTTTACCTTAACGTCCGTTTGTATATCAGGATCCTCGGCACGCGACTGTCATATATCAGACTCCGAGTACATTCCTCGCGGGCGGTGCACAACCAGTTGCAGCAGTAGCACCTGAGCCTAGACCAGCTACAGACGGCGATTCGCAGAAGTTATTGGACAGATGGACTAGGCTACACCCTCCTATCTTCGGAGGTGAGTGTCATGAATATGCCCAGGATTTTATTGACAGGTTAAACTGCATAACATGAGGGTATTGGAGTCTCACGGAGTGAATTTCACCGCCTTTCAGTTAGAGGGCAAGGCCCGTAGATGGTGGCAGCCTTACCTTCTCAACAAACCAGCAGGTTCTCTTACCATGACATGGGATCTGTTTACACGACTTCTATTGGACAAGTATATTCCACCCTCTCAGAGGGAAGAGTTACGGTGTCAGTTTGAGCAGCTCGAGCAGGGTCAGATGTCTGTGACCGACTATGAGGTGAGATTCTCTGAGTTGTCTCGCCATGCACTCATGATACTTCTGTAACGACCCGATCGGTCTTTTTGAGAGTTAGCGCCCCGATCCCCTAATAAATGTTTCTCCCATGCCTTATTTTGTTAATGGAACTTGTCGGAGCGTTGAGCGGTGGAATTCGGAGTGATTTTGGTCATATAGTCCATTAAGGTGAATTTCAGCTTTAGAAATTGAGCCGTAGCTAGAGATGTGTGAATACGGATCCGGAATGGAATTCCGTCGACTCCGTTAGCTCTGTTGAGAGATTTCGGGGTTAGGAGCGTGTTCGGAATATGTTTTCGAGGTCGGATGTAGATTTAGGCTTGAATTGGCGAAAGTTAGAATTCCGGCGATTTTGGCCGATAGGTGAGATTTAGATATCGGACTCGGAATGGAATTCCGAAAGCGACAACATGTTCGGAATGTCATGTATGACTTGTGTGCAAAATTTTAGGTCATTCGGATGAGTTTAGACGTGTTTCGGCGTCGAATGTGAATTCTTGAAAATTCCTAAGTTCTTAGGCTTGAATCTATGCATATTTGAGTATTTTGATGTTATGGGATGTGTTTTTAAGGCTCGACCAAGTTCGAATAAGGTATTTGGGTTAGTTGGTAGGTTTGGTCAAGGTCCCTAGACCCTTAGATGATTTTCGGATGCTCAACGGAGTGGTTTTGGATTTGATAAAAACACCAGAGATTTTTGCTGCTGGTTTCCTTCTATGCGTTCGCGTAGAGCTCACCGCGTTCACATAGAATAGTTTAGGGGCTTCAGTGTTTTCTTCTTCGCGTTCGCGGTCGACTGGACGCGAACACATAGGTTGGTCAGGCAACTCTTCGCGAACGCATTGAGTTCTTCGCGTTCGCATAGGCTTAGGGGGGGGGGGGTCCCAGGGGTCAGGGGCAGTTACTCATCGCGTTCGCAGGTAGGGGACCGCGTTCGCGTAGTGTCCGTGGGCCTGTTCTCCGCGTTCGCATGGCATGTGTCGCGTTCGCGAAGGCCAATTCTGGGCCCAGTGAATTTTACTCTTCGCGTTCGCGGTGGCTCATCCGCGAACGCATAGAACAAATACCTGGGCAGACTATTAAATATCCAATTCGAAGGTTTAAGCCTATTTTCACCATTTTTGAATTGTGGGAGCTCGGGAGAGGCGATCTTTGAGGGACTTTTCACCTGGGTATTCTTGGTAAGTGATTTCTAACCATCATAGGTTAATTTCCATGATTCTAATCCTAAATTCCACCCTTAATTTCGAGAATTTTGAGTAGAAACTTGGGGAAAAATGAAGAAACTTCTTAGACCAAATTTTGGGTTTTTGATTGAGTATTTGACCTCCGATTTGATAGATTCTTATATGGTTAGACTCGTGGGGGAATGAGGGTTCGGGAAACATAAATTTTACCTGATTTCGAGATTGGGCCCAAGGGGCATTTTGGTCAAAATTCCTAATTTCGCGTATTAGCTTCGAATTAATTAGTTACTTTGATTTCTTGAAATGATATTTACAATATGCAATCGAATTGAATAGATCGGGCCACCTGGGGTTGGATACTCGTGGCAAGAGAGTGGTACACAGTTGAATTACGTAGTCGAGGTAAGTGGCTTGCCTAACTCTGTGTTGGGGATGTTTCCCTTAGGCATTTTAACTGATCTTTCACTATAAAAACCCCGTGTACGTGAGGTGACGGGTGCGTGCATGGGTTATTTTACTGGATTTCCTTCGTTCTTTCTATGTCATACCTCATTTTCCATTCTATTATTATTGTGATCGTTTTAAACTGAGTAGCAACTTAAGATTTAAACACGTCAACCGATTTTACCTGAATTTTCACTCCCTACTACTATTTGAACCTCGATGAAGTATTTCACTCTATATTGCCTACTATTTCATAAACTATTGAATTACGCTGCATCCGGTATACATCTTGCATAGCATATTTAAATTGGGACTACGAACCGAGATCCGGGATCTTTCCCCTTGTACTGCATAACATATTTAAATTGGGACTACGGACCGAGATCAGGAGCTTTCCCCCTGTACTGCATTGCATATTTACGTTGGGACTACATGCTGAGACCCGGGAGCATTCCCCCTGTATTGCATTGCACGATTATCTATTAAGTTATATGCTGTGCTAAGTTGAGGTCTACTTTAAATTATTCCTTCTAGCTTTATTTTAAATTTCCGTTAATTATTTCCATTTATTTGCAACTGTTAAATTATAAATGTTCTATTTGCAAACTCAGTAAAGCCTCAATCTGACCTCGTCACTACTTGACTAGGGTTAGGCTTGACACTTACTGAGTACCGAATGTGGAGTACTCACGCCCTTCTGCGCATGTTTTTCCCAATGTGCAGATCCAAGTACCAATACGCAGTACCGAGGTTAGGAGCATCAACAGTTTTTGGAGACCTTGAGGTATTTCTGCCGCGTCCGCAGAACCTTCCGAGTCCCCTTCCTTATCCTAGCATAGTCATAGTACTTAGACATAAATACTTTCCAATTTCGGGTTTTGGGCAGAGTTAAGCTGTAAATGCCGAGCGGCACAATTTAATAATATTGCTTTTGCTTTATCCTCTATTATTGTGTTGTTTTTACATTTTGATTTCCGTACATCTTAGGCTTACCTAGTCATAGAGACTAGGTGCCGTCATGAGACCCTGCGGAGGGAAATTTGGGCCGTGACAAGTTGGTATCATAGATGTTCCTACTTAAGTTTGTCCCTCAGAGCCTCAAGGATGCTTGGCGTGCAGAGTTTGAGCAGTTACGTCAGGGTATTATGATTATGTCGGAGTATGCAGTCCGTTACAACGATTTGGCTCGTCATGCACCAGCTTTGGTTGCCACTGTCAGAGAGAGGGTTCGACGCTTTATTGAGGGACTCCACCCCAGTATTCAGACCTGCATGTCCAGAGAGCAGGAGACAGACATTGCTTACCAGCAGGCCGTGAGTATTGCCCGGAGGATTGAGACTATGCTAGCCCGGGACAGGGAGGAGAGAGAGGCCAAGAGGTCTCGAGAGACTGGTCACTTTTCAGGAGTTCGTGCACCTGCAGCACGCTTTGGTAGGGGTTTTGTGAGTCGCCCCGTTCATTCAGCTCTCCCAGCAGCCAGTGGTATTCCAGCTCCTCCTAGACCTCAGGAGCCTTATTATGCACCACCAGTATCTCAGGTGCCTTCGGCTCGAGGTGCTATCACTGGTCAGTCCAACAGTCCAGCTCAGAGTCAGCAGCAGCCGTCACGACCTCCGAGGGGTTGCTTCGAGTGTGGTGACCCTCGTCATGTGATCAGAGATTGCCCCAGAACTAGGAGGGGTGCACCACCTCAGACTTATCAGGTTCCACGCCTTCCACCAGGTCCTCCAGCTATTCTTCCAGCCCCAGCTGCCACCCCACCATCTCAGGCAGCTCGAGGTGGAGGCCGGGGAGGTCGAGGTCGCCCTAGAGGGGGAGGCCAGGCAAGATATTATGCCCTTCCAGCCAGGTCCGAGGCTATTGCTTCAGATTCATTCATCACAGGTATTGTCCCCGTTTGTCACAGGGACGCATCAGTATTATTTGATCCAGGTTCTACATATTCATATGTGTCTTCCTATTTTGCCTCACATTTGGGGATATCTTGGGATTCTTTGAGTTCCCCCATTTGTGTTTCTACTCCCGTGGGAGATTCTCTTGTTGTGGACCGCGTATATCAGTCGTGTTTGATTGTTATTAGTGGGTTTGAGACCAGGGCTGATTTATTATTACTCAGTATGGTAGATTTCGATGTTATCTTGGGTATGGACTGGTTGTCGCCCCACTATGCTATTCTTGATTGTCACGCCAAAGCCGTGACGCTGGCTATGCCAGGATTACCGAGGTTAGAGTGGAAAGGTTCTTTAGAGTATACTCCACGTCGAGTCATTTCTTTCCTTAAGGCCCAACGGATGGTTAAAAAGGGGTGTGATGCGTATTTGGCTTATGTGAGGGATACTAGTGCTGAGACCCCTACAATTGAGTCAGTCCCAGTTGTGAGGGACTATCCTGACGTTTTTCCTGCCGATCTTCCGGGTATGCCGCTCGACAGAGACATTGATTTGTTGCCGGACACTCAGCCCATTTCCATTCCTCCCTACCGCATGGCTCCTCCTGAGTTAAAGGAGTTGAAGGAGCAGTTGCAAGAGTTGCTTGACAAAGGTTTCATCAGGCCCAGTGTGTCACCTTGGGGTGCTCCGGTGTTATTTGTGAAGAAAAAGGATGGTTCGATGCGTATGTGCATCGACTACCGGCAGATGAATAAGGTGACAGTGAAGAACAGGTACCCATTGCCCCGCACTGATGATTTATTCGACCAGTTATAGGGTGCTAGGGTGTTCTCCAAGATTTATCTTCGTTCGGGTTATCATCAATTGAAGATTCGGGAGCCGGATATCCCAAAGACTGCATTCAAGACCAGATATGGCCACTATGAGTTCCTGGTTATGTCATTTGGGCTGACCAATGCCCCAGTAGCCTTCCTGCACATGATGCACAACGTATTTCAGCCGTATCTTGATACTTTCATCATCGTATTCATTGACGACATCCTGGTGTCTTCTCAGTCCCGGGAGGACCATGAGCAGCACTTGAGGACCGTGCTTCAGACCTTGAAAAGAAGAAGTTGTATGCAAAATTCTCTAAGTGTGAATTTTGGCTTGATTCTGTGGCATTTTTAGGCCATGTGGTATCTTCGGATAGGATCAAGGTAGATCCGAAGAAGGTGGAGGCAGTGCAGAGTTGTCCTAGACCGTCTTTAGCTACTGAGATCCGTAGTTTCCTTGGGTTGGCTGGGTATTATCGCCGTTTCGTGGAGGGATTTTCATCCATTTCAGCACCCATGACTAGATTGACCCAGAAGGGTGCACCTTTTATTTGGACTGAGGAGTGTGAGGAGAGCTTTCAGAAGCTCAAGACAGCCCTGACTTCAGCTCCAGTGTTAGTATTACCTACCGGTACGGGGTCCTATACAGTCTATTGTGATGCTTCGAGGATTGGCTTGGGAGCGGTGTTGATGCAGGACGGTAGGGTGATTGCCTACGCGTCCAGACAGTTGAAGGTACATGAGAAAAATTACCATGTTCATGATCTTGAGTTGGCAGCGATTGTTCACGCCCTGAAGATATGGCGTCATTATATATACGGTGTTCCCTGTGAGATATATACGGATCACCGGAGTTTGCAGCACATTTTCAGGCAGAAGGATCTCAATTTGCATCAGAGGAGGTGGTTGGAATTACTCAAGGATTATGACATCACTATATTATACCATCCGGGAAAGGCCAATGTGGTGGCCGACGCCCTGAGTCGCCGGGCGGAGAGTTTGGGTAGTTTGGCATATCTTCGTGCAGCTGAGAGGCCCTTAGCCTTGGATGTTCAGTCTTTAGCCAGTCAGTTCGTGAGATTGGACCTTTCTGAGCCTTACCGGGTATTTGCGTGTGTTGTTGCTCGATCGTCTCTTTATGACCGCATTCGGGAGCGCCAATATGATGACCCTGACCTTCGGGTCCTTCGGGATAGATTTCAGCAGGATGGTGTCAGGGATATGACCATAGATGATGATGGTGTGTTGAGTTTGCAGGAACGTATTTGTGTACCTGATGTAGATGGACTTCGGGGGTTGATTCTTGAGGAGGCCCATAACTCGCGGTACTCCATCCATTCCGGTACTGCGAAGATGTATTAGGATATGAGACATCACTATTGGTGGCGGAGGATGAAAAAGGATATATTGGAGTTCGTAGCCAGAAGCCTCAATTGTCAGCAGGTCAAGTGTGAGCATCAGAGACCGGGAGGATTACTTCAGTAGATGAGGCTTCCAGAGTGGAAGTGGGAGCGGATCACCATGGATTTTGTGGTTGGACTTCCTCGGACTCTGAGGAAGTATGATGATATTTGGGTGATTGTGGACCGGTTGACCAAGTCAGCCCATTTCATTCCAGTATTGACTACATACTCTTCTTAGAGGTTGGCCCAGATCTACGTGCGGGAGATAGTCTGGTTGCACGGTGTGCCGTCATCTATTATTTTAGACCGAGGTCCTCAGTTCACCTCGCATTTTTGGAGAGCCTTGCATGGTGAGTTGGGTACCCATATTGATCTCAGTACAGCGTTCCACCCTCAGACGGACGGCCAGTCCGAGCGCACGATTCAGATTCTGGAGGATATGCTCCGTGCTTGTGTGATGGATTTTGGAGGATCATGGGATCAATACTCGCCTCTTGCAGAGTTTGCTTATAATAACAACTACCAGTCCAACATTCAGATGGCGCCGTTTGAGGCTTTACATGGTAGACGATGTCGGTCTCCAGTGGGATGGTTTGAGCCAGGCGAGGCCCGAATGTTGGGTACAGATTTGGTCCAGGATGCCTTGGACAAGGTGAAGGTGATTCAGGATAGACTACGCACAGCTCAGTTCAGGCAGAAGAGTTATGACGACCGGAGAGTTCGTGATTTATCATTCATGGATGGTGATCGGGTATTGCTTCGGGTATCGCCTATGAAGGGCGTCATGAGATTTGGGAAGAAGGGTAAGCTGAGTCCGAGGTTCATTGGCCCTTTTGAGGTGTTATGGCCGGTTGGGGAGGTTGCTTATGAGTTGGCCTTGCCTCCCAATCTAGCAGGTGTTCATCCGGTATTCCACGTTTCCATGCTCCGGAAGTATCACGGTGATTCGATGCATGTTTTAGATTTCAGCTCAGTTCAGTTGGACATGGATTTATCCTATGTTGAGGAGCCTGTGGCCATTTTGGACAGGCAGGTCAGAAAGCTCAGGTCGAAGGATATTGCTTTAGTCAAGGTACATTGGAGGGGTCATCCGGTCAAGGAGGCGACTTGGGATACCGAGCAGGACATGCGGAGTCAGTACCCTCACCTATTCACAGCTTAAGGTATGTTTCTATAATCGTTCGAGGACGAACAATTTTTCTTAAGAGGGGGAGAATGTAACGACCCAGTCGGTCGTTTTGAGAGTTAGCGCCCCGACCCCCTAATAATTGCTTCTCCCATGCCTTATTTTGTTAATGGAACTTTTCGGAGCGTTGAGCGGTGGAATTCAGAGTGATTTTGGTCATATAGTCCTTTAAGGTGAATTTCAGCTTTAGAAATTGAGCCGTAGCTAGAGATGTGTGAAGACGGGTCCGAAATGGAATTCCGTCGACTCCGTTATCTCCGTTGAGCGATTTTGGGGTTAGGAGCGTGTTCGGAATATGTTTTCGAGGTCGGATGTAGATTTAGGCTTAAATTGGCGAAAGTTAGAATTCCGGCAATTTCGGCCAATATCTGAGATTTTGATATCGGACTCGGAATGGAATTCCGAAAGTGACAACAGGTCCGGAATGTCATGTATGACCTGTGTGCAAAATTTGAGGTCATTCGGATGAGTTTAGACGTGTTTCGGCGTCGAATGTGAATTCTTGAAAATTCCTAAGTTCTTAGGCTTGAATCTATGCATATTTGAGTATTTTGATGTTATGGGACGTGTTTTTAAAGCTCGACCAAGTTCAAATAAGGTATTTGGGTTAGTTGGTAGGTTTGGTTGAGGTCCCGAGACCCTCGGATGATTTTCGGATGCTCAACGGAGTGGTTTTGGATTTGATAAAAACACCAGAAATTTTTGCTGCTGGTTTCCTTTTATGCGTTCGCGTAGAGCTCACCGCGTTCGCATAGAATAGTTTTGGGGCTTCAGTGTTTTCTTCTTTGCGTTCGCGGTCAAATGGACGCGAACGCATAGGTTGGTCAGTCAGCTCTTCGCGAACGCATTGAGTTCTTTGCGTTCACATAGGCTTAGAGGGGGGGTCCCAGGGGTCAGGGGCAGTTACTCATCGCGTTCGCAGGTAGGGGACCGCGTTCGCGTAGTGTACGTGGGCCTATTCTCCGCGTTCGTATGGCCTGTGTCACGTTCGCGAAGGACAATTCTGGGCCCAATGAATTTTACTCTTCGCGTTCGCGGTGGCTCATCCGCGAACGCATAGAACAAATACCTGGGCAGACTATTAAATATCCAATTCGAAGGTTTAAGCCTATTTTCACCATTTTTGAATTGTGGGAGCTCGGGAGAGGCGATCTTTGAGGGAATTTTCACCTGGGTATTCTTGGTAAGTGATTTCTAACCATCATAGGTTAATTTCCATGATTCTAATCCTAAATTCCACCCTTAATTTCGAGAATTTTGAGTAGAAACTTGGGAAAAAATGAAGAAACTTCTTAGACCAAATTTTGGGTTTTTGATTGAGTATTTGACCTCCGATTTGAGAGATTCTTTTATGGTTAGATTCGTGGGGGAATGAGGGTTTGGGAAACATAAATTTTACCCGATTCCGAGACGGGGGCTCGAGGGACATTTTGGTCAAAATTCCTAATTTCGCGTATTAGCTTCGAATTAATTAGTTACTTTGATTTCTTGAAATGATATTTACAATATGCAATTGAATTGAATAGATCGGGACACCTGGGGTTGGATACTCGTGGCAAGAGAGTGGTACATAGTTGAATTACGCAATCGAGGTAAGTGGCTTGCCTAACTCTGTGTTGGGGATGTTTTCCTTAGGCATTTTAACTGATCTTTCAATATAAAAACCTCATGTACGTGAGGTGATAGGTGCGTGCCTGGGTTATTTTACTGGATTTCCTTCGTTCTTTCTATGTCATACCTCATTTTCCATTCTATTATTATTGTGATAGTTTTAAACTGAGTAGCAACTTAAGATTTAAACACGTCAACCGATTTTACCTGAATTTTCACTCCCTACTACTATTTGAACCTCGATGAAATATTTCACTCTATATTGCCTACTATTTCATAAACTATTGAATTACGCTGCATCCGATATACATCTTGCATAGCATATTTAAATTGGGACTACGGACCGAGATCCGGGAGCTTTTCCCCTGTACTGCATAGCATATTTAAATTGGGATTACGGACCGAGATCCGGGAGCTTTTCCCCTGTACTGCATTGCATATTTATGTTGGGACTACGGGATGAGACCCGGGAGCATTCCCCCTGTATTTCATTGCACGATTATCTATTAAGTTATATGTTGTGCTGAGTTGAGGGCTACTTTACATTATTCCTTCTAGCTTTATTTTAAATTTTCGTTAATTATTTCCATTTATTTGCAACTGTTAAATTATAACTGTTCTATTTGCAAACTCAGTAAAGCCTCAATCTGACCTCGTCACTACTTGACTGGGGTTAGACTTGGTACTTATGAGTACCGAATGTGGAGTACTCACGCCCTTCTGCGCATGTTTTTCCCCATGTGTAGATCCAGGTACCAGTACACAGTACCGAGGTTAGGAGTAGCAGCAGTTTTCTCAGACCGTGAGGTATTTCTGCTGCGTCCGCAGAACCTTCCGAGTCCCCTTCATTATCCTAGTATAGTCATAGTACTTAGACATAAATACTTTCCAATTTCGTTGTATAGAGCTATAGTGTACAGCTTGTGACGTTGTTGATATTCCGGGTTTTGGGCAGAGTTAAGCTGTAAATGCCGAGCGGCTTAGTTTAATAGTATTGCTTTTGCTTTATCCTTTATTATTGTGTTGTTTTTACATTTTGATTTCCGTACACCTTAGGCTTACCTAGTCATAGAGACTAGGTGCCGTCACGAGACCCTGCAGAGGGAAATCTGGGTCGTGACAACTTCCTACGAACGCATAGAGAGTGCAAAGATTTGTTGCGGGGTTACACCCCGACATTCGAGCTAGCATAGTCCGAGAGGTTGAGATGGGGACTGAGTATCAGCTAGTGGTAGAGATTGCGCGGAGGATTGAAGGTTACCGCCAGAGGAGTAGAGAGCAGTCGTGGTAGGATAAGAGGGCCAAATTCTCTGGAGAGTTTAGAGGTGCCCCAACTAGGGGCAGAGGTAAGTTTGGGAGGGGTCAGCCCAATAGGACCCCATATTCAGCACCACCACCTCCTCGAGGTTCTCCAGTGAGGCCTTATTTCAGTGCGATTTCGGAGAGTTCTTACCGCCCACCAGCTATTCAGGGTTCCTCCGATGGGTATTCTGGTCATCAGGTTCTTCCAGTGCTTATTTTGATGCCATGCTAGAGAGTTCTTACCGCCCACTAGTCGTTCAGAGTTCCTCTAGTGGGTATTCAGGCCATCACGGTCAGACGTCGGATCAACAATCTATGGTACCGAGAGGTTATTACGAGTGTGGAGATCTGGGTCACATAAAGAGGACCTGTCCCAGAATTCGGGGCAAGGCAGTACAACATGGTCATCAACCTATGATTGCAGCACCAGTCGTCCGGCCGCCCAGGGGTGGGGGACAGGTTGGCAGAGGCCGTCCTAGAGGTGGAGGCCAGACATGGGGAGGTCAGTCAGCCATTGCTCAGCCAGGTGGGGGCCAGCGAGCCGGTGCTCCAGCCAGATTCTATGCGTTTCCGTCCAGACCAGATGCAGTGGCCTCAGATGCCGTGATCACATATACTATGTCTGTCTGCGGTATGGATGCTTTGGTATTGTTTGATCCAGGGTATACATATTCATATGTGTCATCTCTATTTCTCATTTCCTGGATATTCCTCGTGAGTCTTTGGGTACTCCTATCTATGTGTCCACTCCTGTGGGCGATTATGTGGACGTGTATTGGATCTACCGGTTCTGTGTGGTTACATTATGTGGGTTCGAGACTAGAGCAGAACTTCTGTTACTTGATATGATCAACTTTGAGGTCATCCTAGGAATGGATTGGTTATTCCCATATCACGCCGTTCTTGATTGTCATGCCAAGACTGTCACTTTAGCAATTTCGAATTTACCGAGATTGGAGTATAAGGGTTCCTCCGTTAGTGCATCCAGCCGTGTTATCTCTTTTCTGAAGGCTCGACATCTGATCGAGAAGGGTTGTTTGGTGTATCTAGCATATTTTTGGGACACTACCGCAGAGTCTCCGACGATTGATACAGTGTGAGTAGTCCGGGAGTTCGCCGATGTGTTTCCTTCTGACCTTCCAGGTATGCCGCCGAATCATGACATTGATTTATGTATTGATTTGGCTCCAGGTACCCATCCTATATCTATCTCACCATACCGTATGGCGCCGAAAGAGTTGAAAAAGCAGCTTGAGGAGTTGTTAGCAAAGGGGTTTGTGAGACCCAGTGTATCACCTTGGGGTGCACCAGTGTTATTTGTGAAGAAGAATGATGGGACTATGCGGATGTGCATTGATTACCGCCAGTTGAACAAAATCACCATCAAGAACAAGTATCAGTTGCCTCGTATTGATGATTTGTTTGACCAGTTGCAGGGTGCTAGGGCATTTTCTAAGATCGACTTGAGATCGGGGTATCACTAGTTGAAGATTCGGGACAAATTTTCCGAAGACAGCCTTTTGTACTAGATATGGTCATTATGAGTTTCTCGTGATGTCCTTCTGTCACGACCCAAACTGGAGGATCATGACTAGAACCCGGGCCATACTTGCCGAGCACCAACGTACATTTTATCTAACCTTCCTTATTATCTTTAGGGGCCGATGAGATCATTATAAAAGGTAGATATGGATCATGAACAAAAAACAATGAAAGATAGTGGAATGAACATACATAACATGGGGATGAAAAGAATGCCAAGAAACTACCTATAAGGTACGAGCTACCACGCTTCCATGAAAGAATATACAATAAAAGTCAGCCGACAAGGCATACCAAACTATACATGAGTCTAGGGGTGTCAATGGTTCGGTTCGGCCGGTTATTTTATAAAATTTGTACCATACCATTTTTCGGTTATTCTACTATGTATAACCAAAATTAGACTTTCCGAAATCGTCCCAATCATGTCGGTTTCTCTTCAGTATCGGGGTTCGGTTAATTTTTTTTTAGTGTCATGTAAAAGTCACTAGTAGAAGTATAATGCAATAACCTACTTACTTTTATAGGACTTCAAAAAACTCTCTCGACATTTTTACTGTTTAAGGGTGATGAGTTAAGAAAACATGAAAGATGGCCAAAGTATAGATCCATCAATTATTCTATAGCAGTATAAAAAAAAAAGAAGCAAATACAAAGAAAATATAAATCACACGAGTGGAAAGATATGAACCAAGCTGTGACTCACGAATAAAGTCTATAAAGATTAAATATTCAAAAAGATAAATCCATATCATACGAAAGGAAACATATTCAATACATTGTAGTTTGCTACTCATAATTGCTAGAATACCTTGTGTCTTGCTTGTGAATATGTTGGAAATAATTTAATTTCAATATGAGTAACATAATAGGTTTGCGAATTAGGGTTTTGAGTTTACTTGTTGTCTTGTAAACGTTGTCATAATTCCACGACCCAACGAAGAATTTAATGCTTTTTATAAATATATTTTTCACATCTAAATTTATTCGATACAGTTCAGTATTTTTTCGGTTTATTTTTATAAAATAAAAAACATACCCTAATTATCGGCACATTTATAGATTTATATTAAAACATGCGGTTTTATTAAAAGAAACCTGAAAATCAGTTCGGTACGGTACGATTCAGTCGGTTTAGTCGGTTTTTAAATATCCATTGACACCTCAACATGAGTCGACACCTGTCTATGAGCCTCTAAAGGAGCATAAGTGCTGCAACATTGCCGGAACAGGGCCCTAACATACCTATAATTTCTATAACAAAAATGCATACCAAGACCACAGCAAGTCCAGAAAAGGGATCTCTCCAATAACCGCTGAACTGGAAAGCCTACTGTGGTAGGGGAGTTGCGTCTATGACACGACCCAAAACCCGGTTCAGGTCGTGATGGCACCTAACGTCAAGGTTAGGCAAGACAACATATAAATCCTTAGGAGAATACTACCCCAGAACTCGATATTCCAGTTATTTACAATTTATAACAAATATAATGCGGAATATAACAGCGATATGAGGTCAGGCCGTAGATACCAGCTGAACCACAGCTAGGCCAAAAATATACAACCCCGAAAACCCAATCATAACTACAAAAAGTGTGTGCCAGGACTAGTGTCACAGTATTAATGGACGGCTACATAGATACAACAACTGAAATATATATATAGAAAAATACAAGCCGCAGTCTGGAACAAAAGACTGAGCAAAATGAAACTAGAAGGCTCCAGAGGTGCTGTCAGGATGACGCCAAGAAGACAGCTCACCGTATGGAGCGACACCGCGATCAGTATCTACCCGCGGACGGACGACCAGACGGACTNAAATATGTACCCAGTGAGTATCCCGTCTAAACTCGTAAAGAGTAGTGACGAGAGGTAGAATATATACTCACTAAGGTCCAGTACATAATAAAGTAAAGTACACGCCGAGCAATAAATCATGTGAGAAAATACATCAAGTATATGGACATGTAATCAACAAACAGGTAACAATCCTCAAGCATAACCTTTCTTTGTAATCTGATCATATGTATCACTTGTTTTCTTTCTCATTATCTGAAATGTCTTATCTTGTTATCTCAATTAATCACTTTCCAGTACTCAGTACCGTTTCTCAACTCACCATCGTACGATCCAACTCCATGAAAATGCTTATGTATATATATATATATATATATATATATATATATATAACCGACACGGACAAGACTATCAG
>ML283340.1:0-153759 GCA_005239495.1 Nicotiana undulata | reverse complement strand
ACCGGTGCTGGGAGAATTTCAGCTCTATGACCATATGCAGGCCACCATTGATGTATAAACCACCGAGGGAAGTCAGAGGCGAATTGTTTACCCCAAAGGATGAACCACAAATGCTTTCCAAGTTGGTTTTGGAAGGTGAAAGCATTCATCCATGCTTTCTGGTAGTCATAGTAATTGTAAAATTGCGGATCAAAAGGCTGAGAAAGATATATGTATGTGGCTGGGTGGGTTCCCATTCTTTTGGTGAGATTACTTTTGTTAATCCACACTGTAGTATGCGTGACATATGATTGGGTTTGTTTGTCTTTATGGGGTTTAAACAAGCACGATTTGGTATATGTGAGAATATACTCATTGTATTTTTGAGTGTGTTTGTGGGTATGCTGAATAAAATTGGCTGAAAGGCTAAGTAGTTTCTTAGCTAACTCCTGGAGATTGGAATGCCATAACTCTGGTTCAATTTGGGTGAGTGGGTATACACTCTCATTCTTAATATAAGCAGGCTCATCGGAAGAGGAGCTTCTGTTCGGAGAAATAGGTTGTGGCACTGGTGAAGAATGTGCCAGATTAGATGTTGATTTTTGGATATTGGATTGACATCCAGTACCTGCAATGGGGATTGTAGCCTACAATATTTTTTTGTGTGGTGCTTTTAGCAGCCACATGAATTGAAGAAGCCGTGTGGCTTTGGGCCGCCACGGAATTTGAAGAAGATGTGTGGCTTTGTGCCGCCACTTTAGAACTAAATTTTTTGTACGATTGATACTGATCTCTCAGTTGTTTTTTAAACAGGCCAGGCATGGTTCTCTTATCATTGATTCCCATGAGTTTGCGCCATTGCATGAATTCTTCTTCTGTCCAACGAGAAGTCATGGTTTGTGCTAGTTGGGTTTGAGCTTGTTGGGATTCTTCTTCCTCAACTAGGTCTACCCATCTTTTTGGATTGGAAATTGGGTTGAGTCCTAAACTTTCTATCATATGAATTTGGGGGACTCCGCTCATGGCGTAGTCTGATGGTTTTTTGTACTTGGGCTGGCTTGTTGCAGTTGTGCCTTTTGATAGTTTCTTGGAGGCAACTTAAATGGTGTGTTGTTTTGAAACAATATCTGTAGCAGACTGTTTGGGTACTGCCTCAGTAATATTTTGTTCAGGTGGGGGAAGAGCAGGTATTGGAGAACCTGAGACTTCTTTTTTCTTTTTTCTTGGCATTTTATCTCCCCTGCAAGAATTCTCGGGTAAGAAAATCTGGAATACTGTTTGATCTCCCTTTGATATATTCTATATCAAAATCGAAAATAGATAAAATAGCTTGCCATATAGCAAATGTATGTTTAGAAGAAAGATTTTCCACATCTTTTTGTAAAACGGATTTCGCAGCTTTACAATCAGTTCTTAGCAGAAATTTTTGATTTAACAAATCAGCTTGAAATTTAGAAATGCATAAAACAATTGCTAAAATCTCTTTTTTAATTGTAGGATAATTTTGTTGGGAATTATTCCAATGTTTTGATGCAAATGCAACAATTACCCCTTTTCTGGTTTAAAATGCCACCATAACCAATGTCTGATGCATCAGTTTCAACTATTTTAAATGCAGAAGGATCAGGAAGAGATAGGCAAGGAAGGTCCTTGACTTTCAATTTAATTTCTTTGATAATATTGGTGTGGACAGAAGTCCATGGAGGTGGAGGTTTTCTCAACCTATCGTGCAGAGGTTTTCGCAAATTGCTAAGAATTGGGATAAAATTTGATACATAATTAACACAACCTAAAAATATTTGGAGCTGGGTTTTATCCAGGATTTGGTCAGAAAATTTGTCAGCAAATTGTATGGGTCTTTGAATGGGGACAATGATTCCCTGCTCGATATTATGACCAAGAAACAAGATGTTGATTTGGAAAAGACTATATTTAGTTTTTGATAAAACTAAACCATTTTCCTTAATAACATTAAAGAAAACTCTTAGATGTTTAAAATGTTGATCTATACTAGTAGAAAATACTAGAACATCATCAATATAAACAATAATAAATTATGAGAAAGGATTAAAAATATCATTCATTATCCTTTGAAATTCGGAAGGGGCATTTTTTAAACCAAATGACACTACATTCCATTCGTATTGCCCAAATGGTACAGTAAAAGCAGTTTTATATCTCTCCTTAGGATCTATTTGAATTTTCCAAAATCCTGATTTTAAATCGAATTTTTAAAAGATAGTTGCAGCATAAAGCCGTTGGAGTAAATCCTCTTGTTTGGGATAGGATATCTAATCCAACGAAGTGCTTTGTTCAAAGGTTTATAATTGATGACTAACCGAGGGACACCTCGTTCAATCTCAGAATTTTTATTGACATAAAAGGAAACACAGCTCCAAGGAGATTTACTTGGAGAGATGATGCGTTTTTCAAGAAGGTCATTGATTTCTTTTTGACAATGAATTGTTAGCTTATGATTCATCTGGATAGGACGAGCGTTTGTGGGGATGGTTTTTTCATCAAAGTCAGGTTCGTAAGGGAGCTTAACAATGTGTTTCTTGCGATTCAAAAAAGCTGTAGGTAAATCAGCACAAAGTTCTCTTTCGATTTTGGTTTCCAAAGTTTTTATTTTCTCTTGTAGAGAAGAATCTTGAAGTTGCCGTTGCATCCTTTTGAAAGCCCTTTATTCTTTTAGAAAATTGATCTGTGCTTGTTTACTTTTTATGGTAGACAAGAGTTTTATCATTGGTGGTCTATCAAAAGGAAGAAAGGTTCTACTTCCTACCCGTTCGATTATAATACCTTGTTTTGTTACCATAAAAGGTATGAGTTCCTCGATGAAGGGAGTACCTAATATAACTGGATTAGTAATATCTTTCACTAATACAAAAGAATTTGAGACTGACAATGGAGAATTATCTATTAAGGTTCTAACTTCGACATTGGAGAGTTTGAACTTAATCCCTAGTTTATCCCCGTTGGAAGCCCTAAGACCTTCTTTAGGTTTTTCAACGAATTTGGTTGGAATAAGTCCTTCTTATATGCAATTGAGATCTGCACCAGTATCAAATAAGGCAATAATATCCAAGGTAACAGATTTATTGATAATTAGGATGACCCTCATGTGCCATTTTCTTATGGAAATTCTGGATAGGTGGTTGACAAACACTTCCTTTTCAACAGATTTTGCTTCGGTTGGGTTGGGCTCTTCTGTTTGGTAGAGACTTGTTGTAGAACAAGACGATCTAATTTTTGTTTAGCCTTAATCTCTCAGATTTCTTCTTTAAGAAACGCGATTTCGGTTTGGAGGTCCTGGATGGTTACTACTTTAGGTTTCTGGGAAGGGAATCTACTGAGGATATCAATAATGTTGTAGGTATTGGCAATTCGAGGATGATTTGAAAAGACACTAGAGGAAGATGTAGAAGGCTTATCTATAGCTTGTTTGAATTGTTCATGATAATACCTCTTTTGATCTGAGTCTTGGAGATTTCTTATTATTTCAAGAAGAAGATCTTGTACTTTGGAGAGAACATTAATTGTAGGTTCCTCTTGACTAGATTGGGATGAAGATGACTTGGCATCATCATCTTCGAGTTGGTTAAATTGCTGTTCTTGTTCGTCGTCAGCAATATCAGAAGTATCACTGTCTTCCAATAAAATATGTTCAAGCTGATTAAGGACAGACTCATTTAGAGCAAGATTTCTAACTTTGTTAGATAGTTTGCAGTATCTGGCGATGTGGCCTGTTTTGCCACATTTGAAACATTTGACAAGATTGGGAGTTTGGAAGTTGGTTGGTTTATTTTTACTAGGAAGGGCTTTGGATTTAGAAGGAAATGGCATTCTTCCTAAATTTGGGTACATGAGACTTATATTTCGCAGTCTCCATATCCTTGGATGTCCGTCGCTTATGAGGCTTCATACTACAAGATGGTAAGCCAAATTGTTCACAGAAGCTTCTGTGATCTAGACCCGCCGAGATCTAGGTAGCTTCTGTAAACAATTTGGCTTACCATCTTGTAGTACAAAGCCTCATAAGCGACGGACATCCAAGTATATGGAGACTGCGAAATATAAGTCTCCTGCACCCAACTTTAGGAAGAACAAATCATTTCCTTCTAAATCCAAAGCCCTTCCCAGTAAAAATAAACCAACCAACTTCCAAACTCCCAATCCTGTCAAATGTTTCAAATGTGGCAAAACAGGCCAAATCGCCAGATACTGCAAACTGTCTAACAAAGTTAGAAATCTTGCTCTAGCTGAGTCTATCCTTACATTTATTTATTTTTCCCCTAATCTTTTAGGGGCTTCGCTTCCGGTCCCCTTGGTATCAGAGCCATGGGGGAAGTAAGGATTATTATTCTTGTTTTTAACTTGCTTTTATATGGTATTGTTAGATAAGACTTAGATCTATAGATATATGGCTTCTTTTATATATCTTTCTAAAATCTTATGTTTTGTTAAGAAGATCTCTTAAGGATGTCACTGTGATCCCTCCGGATCTACACTATAAGAAGTAAAGGTGGATATGATAATTCTCAGTTCGCTTATAGATGGTTATTTATAACCTTTGTGTCATCCTAAAGAATAACTTCTTAAGAAGTTATTAGATTTAATTACTATATATATTAAAGAAGAGATATATGTATAGATTTAACTTTTAGATCTAACTTTTCTACATAATATTGAGTTAAGAACTTGAATATTAACCTTATGGAACCCAATGGTCTCTTGAACCAATAAAGGAAGCTTTAAAATTATCATTGTTAATTTTGCTATAATTACTTGAACATCTGAGTCATGTCTTTCTTCATCCCTTTCTCATCTCCTTTTAAAAATTCCTTCTCTTCTCCAACTTCTTC
Source organism: Nicotiana undulata (assembly GCA_005239495.1). Lineage (NCBI taxonomy): Eukaryota > Viridiplantae > Streptophyta > Magnoliopsida > Solanales > Solanaceae > Nicotiana > Nicotiana undulata. Next base: position 148,915 of record ML283340.1, on the reverse strand, counting down.
AACTTCCTCCTCATCGTCTTCTTCAACTACGAAACTCAAAGAAGAAATTAGTTTTTCAGATTAGCAGCAATCAATTGATAACTGGAAGATCCCTAAACATCCACAATCCACAATTTACATGTCCTCACGATGGCCCTTAACCGGTGATTACCTTATTTCTACAATTGAACAAACCATTCCTCTTGAATCAGATCATGAGGAAATCAAACTTTTAAACCCCAAGTCTATAGAAAAATATAGACGAAAATACAATTATCTCCATTTTGGTTTAGTGCAGATTGCAGCTAGTCCTCTGTCTAGAGAAGGTCTAGACACATCTCTACTCCTCTGTCTTAGAGATTCTAGATTTTTAGACTTCAATGATTCCCTCCTAGGAATGGTTGAAACAAGTCTATGTAGTGGACCAATATACTTTGATTGTTTTTCTAATTTTACAGTATCTCTTAGGGATATAAATATCCTAGATTCTTTAACTCTTAATGTTAAAACCGCTAATTATAAAACAAAAACTGGATCTTTACCAGTAGCAATTATTTATAGAATACAGTATAAGACCATGAGTTCTGCCTTTAATATTGGAGTCCTGAAAACCCTCCATAAGGGAGAAACTGTCCTTTTCAAAACAGATCTTCAAAGATCTCATCTATCAATACCAAAACCCATTTCCTGGAGCAAAGTTTCTCTACTGCAAAACTGGTTACTACAGGACGCTACTTAAGCTGAGAAACCGGAAAATACTACGGTCTCTCAGATCGAGCAATATTCTAGTGGATCTGTAGCCATCTCCTTCCAAAGGTCGCTTAGCCAAAGAGTCTCTGTCTCTTCCTCAGTACAATCTGAAATTCAGTCAGGAAGACACTCGATATCTTTCCTTCCTTCTAGCATCGAAACAGTTAATTTTGAATCTAGAATCCCACAAGCTAAATATACTGTAGAAACAGCCCCTCCAATCGAGGTTAACTATGAACAACCTCAATCTCCCACTTATTCAGCTTTAGGCGTTGAGTTAGGTGTTTTGAGAAAAGATTTTAAAATTGATAAAGAAAGTCTTCGAGCAAATTTTTACTCACAAGAAAATATTTTCAAAAGAACTTGGTTTGACCAGAATTTTCAAGGAGACGAAAGAAAAAATCTCCAAAATATTTACTCTGAGTTTTTAAATTCCGTAGAAGAGCAAATAAATTTCTTTGATTGGTTTGAAGCTTATGCGGAATATCACCAATTATATTTCCCTTTTTCTAAATCTGTCAACATTTCAAATGTTTGGAAAACCTCCTCTGGAGAAGAAGTAATTTCCCAACTCCCGCCAGCACAAGGATAAATTATGCAAACACTTCAGTAGTAGCAAACCTTTCAAATTAAAAAATGAAAATGAAGCTATTACAGGAAAGGATATCAAAAATATTTTTGAACAGAATAATTATACAAATAAATATTTACAATCTCTTGGTGAATATTTAGTTACAAAACCACCTTCAGCTTTTACTAACTAAACGACAACAGAAGCGTCAACTTCTTCAATCCCTTTATTTAAACCTTATGAAATTCCTAGAACTTTTCCTACGGAACTTCGGATCCACCAAGCAAAAGACTATCCTCAGTTCTCTGATCTTCAGCGTAGGATTTTAGAAATTGAGAAAACCATAGCTCAAAACACTCCAACTAAAGATTCTTCTGTTGGAGTTCTCCAAGAAGTCGAATCTGACCAAGAAAACAATTCAGAACCAGAACAATCTCGTAACGACCCTCCCTAGAAGTTAATCCTATCAGAACATGATCCTTCAACTGGCGTCAACCCTAAAGACTTTGCTATTCTAGAGCTACCCATCCTGATGTAGCTTTAGAAGAAAGACCCACTGTTATGCAGAACAACTATAATGCAAATAACATCTATGAATGGAATATAGATGGTTGTTCTGAATACAATATTCTTTCCAAATTACAACAAATGACTATGGTAGCTACTGCTTATCGAACGTCTCATAACTGCTCTGACCAGCTTACTACCCATGTTCTAGTGGCGGGTTTCACAGGTCAACTTAAAGCATGGTGGGACACCCATCTCAGCGAAGAAGATAAAAACCAAATTCTTACAAGTGTCTGAGTTAATTCAATAGGAGAACCAATTCTTCAGGATGGCTACACCATTCCTGATTCAACTAACACCCTGATTTATACCATTATCAAAACATTCATAGGTAGTCCAGGTATCTTTAGGGAAAGATCTTCTGAGATACTTAACAACCTTAAGTGTAAAACTCTTTCTGATTTCAGATGGTATAAAGATTCCTTTCTTACTCGAATTTACGAGAAACCCGACGGAAACCTCCCATATTGGAAAAGAAAAATTTCTTGATGGCTTACCTAAATCGCTTAGAGATTTAGTTAAAGAAGAACTCCAAAATCAGCATTCTGGTGATGTTATTCCTTACGAACAGATCACCTGTGGTCAGCTTACCAGTCTCATACAACATGTAGCTCTCAAAATCTGTCGACAAGATAAGATACTAAGACAATTAGCCAAAGATAGAACACAGACCCGCCGAGATCTAGGTAGCTTCTGTGAACAATTTGCCTTACTATTTTGTAGTACGAAGCCTCATAAGGGACGGACATCCAAGGATATGGAGACTGCGAAATATAAGTCTCCTGCAGCCTAATTTAGGAAGAACAAATCATTTCCTTCTAAATCCAAAGCCCTTCCCAGTAAAAATGAACCAACCTACTTCCAAACTCCCAATCATGTCAAATGTTTCAAATGTGGCAAAACAGGCTACATCGCTAGATACTGCAAACTGTCTAACAAAGTTAGAAATCTTGCTCTAGATGAGTCTGTCCTTACATTTATTTATTTTTCCCCTAATCTTTTAGGGGCTTCGCTTCCGGTCCCCTTAGTATCAGAGCCATGGGGGGAAGTAAGGATTATTATTCTTGTTTTTAACTTGCTTTTATGTGGTATTGTTAGATCAGACTTAGATCTATAGATATATGGCTTATTTTATATATCTTTCTTAAATCTTATATTTTGTTAAGAAGATCTCTTAAGGATGTCACTATGATCCCTCCGGATCTACACTATAAGCAGTTTTCCTGAGAAAGGTGGATATGATAATTCTGAGTTGGCTAATAGATGGTTATTTATAACTTTTGTGTCATCCTAAAGAACAACTTCTTAAGAAGTTATTAGATTTAATTACTATATATTAAAGAAGAGATATATCTATACATTTAACTTTTAGATCTAACTTTTCTACATAATATTGAGTTAAGAACTTGAATATTATCCTTATGGAACCCAATGGTCTCTTGAGCCAAGAACATGAAGCTTTAAAATTATCATTGTTAATTTTGCTATAATTACTAGCACATCTGAGTCATGTCTTTCTTCCACCCTTTCTCATCTCGTTCTAAAAATTCCTTCTCTTCTCCAACTTCTTCAACTTCCTCCTCATCGTCTTCTTCAACTCTTAAACTCAAAGAACAAATTAGTTTTTCTGATTTGCAGCAATCAATTGATGACTGGAAGATCCCTAAACATCCAAAATCCACAATTTACATGTCCTCACGATGGCCCTTAACCAATGATTACCTTATTTCTACAATTGAACAAACCATTCCTCTTGAATCAGATCATGAGGAAATCGAACTTTTAAACCCCAAGTCTATAGAAAAATATAGACGAAAATACAATTATCTCCATTTTGGTTTAGTGCAGATTGCAGCTAGACCTCTGTCTAGAGAAGGTCTAGACACATCTCTACTCCTCTGTCTTAGAGATTCTAGATTTTAGACTTCAATGATTCCCTCCCAGGAATTGTTGAAACAAGTCTATGTAGTGGACCAATTTACTTTGATTGTTTTTCTAATTTTACAGTATCTTTTAGGGATAGAAATATCCTAGATTCTTTAACTCTTAATGTTAAAACCGCTAATTATAAAACAAAAACTGGATCTTTACCAGTAGCAATTATTTATAGAATACAATATAAGGCCATAAGTTCTGCCTTTAATACTAGAGCCATGAAAACCCTCCATAAGGGAGAAACTGTCCTTTTCAAAACAAATCTTCAAAGATCTCATCTATCAATACCAAAACCCATTTCCTGGAGCAAAGTTTCTCTACCGCAAAACTGGTTACTACAGGACGCTACTCAAGCTGAGAAACCAGAAAGTACTACGGTCTCTCAGATCCAACAATATTCTAGCAGATCTGTAGCCATCTCCTTCCAAAGGTCGCTTAGACAAAGAGTCTCCGTCTCTTCCTCTTCAGTACAATCTGAAATTCAATTAGGAAGACACTCGATATCTTCCCTTCCTTCTAAAATCGAAACAGTTAATTTTGACTCTAGAATCTTACAAGCTAAATATACTGTAGAAACAACCCCTCCAACCGAGGTTAACTATGAACAACCTCAATCTCCCACTTATTCAGATTTAGGCGCTGAGTTAGGTGTTTTGGGAAAAGATTTTATAATTGATAAAGAAAGTCTTCAAGCAAATTTTTACTCACAAGAAAATATTTTCAAAAGAACTTGGTTTGACTAGAATTTTCAAGGAGACGAAAGAAAAAATCTCCAAAATATTTACTATGAGTTTTTAAACTCCGTAGAAGAACAAATAAATTTCTTTGATTGGTTTGAAGCTTATGCGGAATATCACCAATTAGATTTCCCTTTTTCTAAATCCTTCAACGTTTCAAATGTTTGGAAAGCCTCCTCTGGAGAAGAAGTAATTTCACAACTCCCGCCAGCACAAGGATTTTCAACAAATTATGCAAACACTTCAGTAGTAGCCAACCCTTTCAAATTAAAAAATGAAAATGAAGCTATTACAGGCAAGGATATCAAAAATATTTTTGAACAGAATAATTATACAAATAAATATTTACAATCTCTTGGTGAATATTTAGTTACAAAATGTCACAACCCGAAATCCCACCTTTAGGCCGTGACTGCGTCTAACGTTGAACCCGCTAGACAAGCCATAATGTAACACAATACTAACATAATAATGCGGAATTTAAAAGAATTAACTAGGAACAATCTATAATTTTTAATAACAAAAGTAGATAGATTTTGAGACTAAGTGGTTATAACAAAATACAATCCGTTGCAATAATCCCAGAACCTGGAGTCACTAACTCACGAACTGTCTATAAGAGTGCTAAATACAAAGTCTGAAGAAAATAATACATGAACTGTCTCAGAAACTAGGAGATAAACACAGGATAGGAAAAATAGGGATAGAGGAGACGCCAAGGCTCACGAACGTATGCGGGTCTACCTTGAAATCTCCGGGGTGGACTGAAGGATACTCCCTCTAACGGTGTCCACTGGGTCCGGCTGCGGGATCTGCACAATATAAAGGAGTGCAGGTATAGTATCAGTACAACCGACCCCATGTACTGAGTAAGTGCCGAGCCTAACCTCGGCCGAAATAGTGACGAGGTTAGACTTGACAACGATAAACTACCCGTACAGTTCTACAAGATATATCACAAACAAACGCAGGAATAACCAGATAAGCATGGGATATGGGAGCAGTTAATGGGGGTAACAAATGAGAGATAAAACCAATTAATTAACACATAGGGGAAAGCAAGAGAGCAAATTAACAAGAATGCTAACGTAACAAGTATAAATGCGAGCAATGTATGTAATGGCACGACATCACCCTTCGTGCTTTTACTCTCTTCCTCACAATGTGATGTATGATATAAGATAATATAAATTATGGCACGGCATCACCCTTCGTGCTTTTACTCTCTTCCTCACAATGCAATGTATAATGTGAGGCAATATAAATCATGGCATGACATCAACCTTCGTGCTTTTAATCAATGTGAATCATGGCACGATATCAACCTTCGTGCTTTTACTCTCTTCCTCACTATGCATTTTATGATGTAATCATTGTAAATCATGGCACGGCATCACCCTTCGTGATTTACACTCTTTCTCACCAAAACAAGGACAACTATAAAATGGCAAGGAGTGTAGCATAGTGGAAATACACATCATAATCACCCCGCAAGGGGAAAATATCAGTCAATATCATAACAATTGCCCGACAAGGGTCTCAGCTATAACCAATCCTTTCAATTATATCTCTTAACTAATTGGGTCCTCAATCGAACCGTCATACCACAAGTTTATCAACAAAGATTTTCAACAAACAATCAACTTCCAAGTAGAAACAATTTCATAATACAATGAATATGGAAGTAATAACAAGAATTTCATCAAAATAGACTTACGGGCATGCTTGACACACAATGCATAGGTACTCGTCACCTCACCTATGCATTGAACATGATAAACACATAACACATAGCACACAATACCTATTCCCTCACCAAAGTTAGGAAAGACACTTACCTCGGGTCCAAGAATAGCAATTCAAGCCTCTAATACCGCCTTTCCTTTTGAATTCAAATCCAAAATGACAATATCTAGACATAATTAACTTATTAACATCAATAATGACTCATTAATACAATCTCATAGCCAAAATATACAATTCCTAGCATTCTTCCCAAAATACCAAAATTCGACCCCGAGCCCGCTTGGTCCAAACACGAGGTTTGGACCAAAACCTGATTACCCATACCCCCACAAGTTCAAATATATAATTTGTTTTGAAATCCGACCCCAAATGTAGGTTGAATTACCCAAAATTCCATAAACCCTAACTCTACCCATAAGAAAATAGCACATGAGGGTCATCTTAATTATCAATAAATCCTTTACCTTGGATATTATTGCCTTATTTGATACTAGTGCAGATCTCAATTGCATACAAGAAGGACTTATTCCAACCAAATTCTTTGAAAAAACCAAAGAAGGTCTTAGGGCTGCCAAAGGGGATAGACTAGGGATTAAGTTCAAACTCTCCAATGTCGAAGTTAGAACCTCAATAGATAATTCTCCATTGTCAGTCTCAAATTCTTTTTTATTAGTAAAAGATATTACTAATCCAGTTATATTAGGTACTCCCTTCATCGAGGAACTCATACCTTTTATAGTAACAAAACAAGGTATTATAATCGAACGGGTAGGAAGTATAACCTTTCTTCCTTTGATAGACCACCAATGATAAAACTGTTGTCTACCATAAAAAGTAAACAAGCACAAATCAATTTTCTAAAAGAAGAAGTGGATTTCCAAAGGATGCAACAACAACTTCAAGATTCTTCTCTACAAGAGAAAATAAAAACTTTGGAAACCAAAATCGAAAGAGAACTTTGTGATGATTTACCTACAGCCTTTTGGAATCGCAAGAAACACATTGTTAAGCTCCCTTACGAACCTACCTTTGATGAAAAAACCATCCCCACAAAGGCTCGTCCTATCCAGATGAATTATGAGCTAACAATTCATTGTAAAAAAGAAATCAATGACCTTCTTGAAAAACGCATCATCTCTCCAAGTAAATCTCCTTGGAGCTGTGCTGCCTTTTATGTCAATGAAAATTCCGAGATTGAACGAGGTGTCTCTCGGTTAGTCATCAATTATAAACCTTTGAACAAAGCACTTCGTTAAATTCGATATCCTATCCCAAACAAGAAGGATTTTCTCCAACGGCTTTATGCTGCAACTTTCTTTTCAAAATTCGATTTAAAATCAGGATTTTGGCAAATTCAAATAGATCCTAAGGAGAGATAAAAAATAGCTTTTACTGTACCATTTGGGAAATACGAATGGAATGTAATGCCATTTGGTTTAAAAAATGCCCCTTCCAAATTTCAAAGGATAATGAATAATATTTTTAATCCTTTTTCACAAGTTATTATTGTTTATATTGATGATGTTCTAGTATTTTCTACTAGTATAGATCAACATTTTAAACATCTAAGAGTTTTCTTTAATGTTATCAAGGAAAATGGTTTAGTTTTATCAAAAACTAAATATAGTCTTTTCCAAATCAATATCCGGTTTCTTGGTCATAATATCGAGAAGGGAACCATTGTCCCCATTCAAAGATCCATACAATTTGCTGACAAATTTCCTGACCAAATCCTGGATAAAACCCCACTCCAAAGATTTTTAGGCTGTGTTAATTATGTATCAGATTTTATCCCAAGTCTTAGCAATTTGCTAAAACCTCTGCATGATAGGGTAAAACAACCTCCACCTCCGTGGACTTCTGTCCACACCAATATTATCAAAGAAATCAAATTTAAAGTCAAGGACCTTCCTTGCCTATCTCTTCCTGATCCTCCTGCATTTAAAATAGTTGAAACTGATGCATCAGACATTGGTTATGGTGGCATTTTAAAGCAGAAAAGGGGTAACAAGGAACAAATTGTTGCATTTGCATCAAAACATTGGAATAATTCCCAACAAAATTATCCTACAATTAAAAAAGAGATTTTAGCAATTGTTTTATGCATTTCTAAATTTCAAGCTGATTTGTTAAATCAAAAATTTCTGCTAAGAATTGATTGTAAAACTGCGAAATCCGTTTTACAAAAAGATGTGGAAAATTTTGCTTATAAACATATATTTGCTAGATGGCAAGCTATTTTATCTATTTCGATTTTGATATAGAATATATCAAAGGGAGCTCAAACAGTATTCCAGATTTTCTTACTCGAGAATTCTTGCAGGGGTGATAAAATGCCAAGAAAAAAGAAAGAAGAAGTCTCAGGTTCTCCAAAACCTGCTCTTCCCCCACCTGAACAAAATATTACTGAGGCAGTACCCAAACAATCTGGTATAGATGTTGTTTCAAAACAACACACCATTTCAGTTGCCTCCAAGCAACTATCAAAAGGTACACCTGCAACAAGCCAACCCAAGTACAAAAAACCATCAGACTACGCCATGAGTGGAGTCCCCCAAATTCATATGATAGAAAGTTTAGGACCCATCCCAATTTCCAATCCAAAAAGCTTGGCAGACCTAGTTGAGGAAGAAGAATCCCAACAAGCTCAAACACAACTAGAACAAACCATGACTTCTCCTTGGACAGAAGAAGAATTCATGCAATGGCGCTAGCTCATGGGAATCAATGATCAGAGAACCATGCCTGGCCTATTTAAAAAACAACTGAGAGATCAGTATCAATCGTACAAAATTTTTAGTTCTAAAGTGGCGGCACAAAGCCACACATATTCTTCAAATTCCGTGGCTGTCACGATCCAAAGCCCATGGGTTGTGATGGCACCTGACACCACTGTCAGGCAAGCCAACCCCTTAATAAGTTGAAATACCTTCCCGTTTAACAATTTCGAAATCGTTGCCTTTATTGCATTTCATAATCAAATAAATAAATTTTTGTAAATTAAACACGACAGGAAATCCCTTTAATTCAATAAAACCTTGATCTGTTTACTTCCTCCTTTAATAAGATCAAGATGAGGAGTGACCTTTTACTGGACCTCGAGGATCGTCTTAAACAAGACTCAACACATCTCCAGAACCCGGTGACGCAAGTACATGAGCGGTTTCTAAGAATTTATACAATTATACAACTCTTGTGCGAGAAATAAATGGGACAAAGGCAATAGAGATACAATGTAAAGATAAAGAAAGAAGGAGACTATGTCAACTGCGGAACGCCTCCGGATGAATGCAGCCCGAGTAAGTCTCCAAACCAAACGCTGAATTATGAAGATACCTGTGCAACAAAATGCACAGAAAGTGTAGCATGAGTACATAAACATATATGTACCCAGTGAGTATCCCGTCTAAACTCGAAGAAGTAGTGACGAGAGGTCGACTAGAAACTCACTAAGGTCCAACAATATAATATATGACAAGACATGGCGAAAGCAGTAGGCATGTAGGACAATAAACAACAAGTGCATATCTAATAAGGAAATTCAGGTAATAACTGAAAATGAACCTCAATGTACTATAATTTTCTCTTAACCAATGCCTGACTATCAAATTATAAGTGAACCAGAACCCAAGGACCATATACAGACACATACAAGAATACCCGCCGGAGTCATAAGGGTGGTCATAAGGAATGAGGTCATAAGCTAACCCACGATCGCGAATCATACCTGTGACTCGCTCCGAAGATTCACCTCGCTCCGAAGATTCATCACCGGCTTCCGAGCCCCTACGACGACCCCAACAGATGCGCAATGCCCCCAAACTATCCAAATAATGATAATTCAATGAAAGTATACTCAATTGATCATAACAAATTCAAATTACAGAGTTTCTCAGCCCGGCTCAATGAAATGACCAAAATGTCCTCGAGCCCATGTGCCCGGACTTTGAAATTTCTTGAAGAAAATCTCTACCCGAAGCTTTACTAATTCAATTACACAATTTACTCCAAAATTTATGCTCAATTCGTGGCAAAAATCACATTTACCCAAATTCTAGGTTTCTTCAAAAATCCCAATTTTTCCACAATTTTTCATGTTTAATCTCATGTATAAACCTTGAATTAACTTTGAAATGAGAAGGAACCACTTACCTCTTGATGCTTGATGAAAATCACCCTTTGAAATCCTCCAAAATCGCCCCAACCAAATGAAGAAATGAAGAAAAATGAGCTAAACCCGCTAAAATATCATTCTGCCCAGGTATTTACTTATCGCGATCGCGGAAAATGCTTCGCGATCGCGGAGAACAATTTTCCAGCCCAAAATTTGCTCTTCGCGATCGCGGAGAACAATTGCCCAGCCTGCTCGGACAGCCTCTAGTAGAATAGTCATAACTTGTTGCACACAACTCCAAATAACAAATGGTTAAATGTTCTGAAAACTAGACTCAAAGATATACAAGTTCCATGTGTTTGTCATCTCCCAATTCCTTATATATTTCTAGATATAATCTGGAAAAGCATCCCATGTGCAACACAACATTTCTTCTTCATCTTCCCGGACACCCTGTAGTGTAACAGACATATCTCTTTATACACAAATCCAAATCGTGAATGGTTTACTTTTCTAGAAACTAGACACAAAGGGATAACACTTTCATTTTTATACCATCTCAAGATTCCTTATAGATTGTGAGATATGAGCCTCCGAAGTCGATTCAGTGCAGCAGAATATTTACTCTACACGATCGCGATATAATGGACCATTTCTCACATTTTACTCACCACGATCGCGACCAATTACCCGCGATCGCGTAGAACATTGTTGTAGCCAAAAACCAGCAGTTATAAATGGCCTAGAAATGGTCTGAAACCCCCCTGAAACTCACCCGATCCCCTCGGGACATCGTCCGAGCGTACCAACAAGTCTGGAAACATATCACGGACTTAGTCGAGGCCTCGAATCATATCAAATAACGCCGAAAACATGAATCACGCAAGAATTCAACTTTATGAACTTTGAAATTTCTAACTTTCACATCCGATGCCGAAACCTATTAAATCACGTCCGATTGATCCCAAATTTTGCACACAAGTCGCATTCGACATTACAGACCTGCTCCAACCTTCGGAATCGCATTCCGACCCCGATATCAAAATTTCCACTTCCGGTCAGATTTTCTCAAAAACCTTCAAATTTCTATCTTTAGCCAAATGACTTCAAAATGACCTACGGACATCCGAATTCACTTCCGATCGCGCTCCCAACTCTAGAATCACCATACGAAGCTATTCCCAGACTCGGAATCCCAAACGGACATCTATAACACTGAAATGCCTTGCAATCCAATTTATGAAATTCTTCTAAAATACTAACTTCCACAATACACGCCAAAACACTCTTGGATTATCCAAAACCCGTTCTGGACATACGCCCAAGTCCGAAATCATCATACGGATCTGTTGGAACCTTCAGATCCACATTCCGAGGTCGTTTACTCAAAATTCTAGTCTTACTTAATTTCTTAAACTTAAGGCTCCTGAAATGAGAATTTTCCTTTCAATTTAACTCCGAACTTCCTGAATTTCAACTCTGACAATACACACAAGTCATAATACCCGAAATGAAGTTGTTCATGACTTCCAACTGCTGAACGACGCGCTAGATCTCATAACGACTGGTCGGGTCGTTACATTCTTCCCCACTTAAACAGACGTTCGTCCTCGAATGTGCAAAGAACTTCTCTTGAGACACCTAAAATTACTGCCCAACACCTCGTGCACCTGCCCGTGTTGCCACAACCCGGTTGACCATATGAGCTTGATAAAAATCTGAGGATAACCTCTTTATTCATACCGCAAATCCCGAACTCAATTCTAACACTGAGAATTCTCTGTCAGGCCTGATCCTAATATATGAACATCGCATTAACTACCACAAAAGGTACCAAGACACAATTGCGTACCTTAGCTGAATTGACACCATACACTGCATAGTCCATCTTCTGACCCAAATGACGCTCCTTGAACCTTAATAGCCAAGATTCTACGAATCTGATGCTCTCAATGCACTTTATAAGGTATATACAAACATCATGCTGTAATGCTGACGATACCACTACCACGGAGGAGATTTGTAGAAAATTCATAACCATTTCCAGAGTTAACCACACGTTGAAATCTTTTCTCTAAGCTTAGATCATCATCTCATTGCAAACCAATAATGGCAATTGCTTTGTAATATACTTGCATAATCTTATCACGCCGATTCCACATTTACAAATCTCGTCTCACCTAGTATGAACCGCTCAGATAACCGATCACCCCAAACATGGCCAGAAGCTTCACACATGATGCCACCACGCGCCAATAGGCCATAATTCAAACACAACACATAAGGACAATAACATCAGGAAGGGACTACTCGACTCACGCTATAAATATGAACTTTTCTCAGAAAATAGGAAGTAACACACAAGAAAATAATTATAGGAGTCTTGCTCCACATCATACTGTTGCGGCGCGCAACCCGATCCAAATAACATACCCGTGGCGGCGTGCCACCCGATCCCATCATAAGATTTACATAAGGAAATATATACAGAGCCGAATTGCTCACAATTTACAAGATACTGAATATCGGTCACCAGCACGCTAAGTGCATAACACCATTTTGGGGAGACTGATAGAGTCATAGGCTACAAACTCAAGCACAACTGGGGTGCGATATATATTCTGAATCTCAAGCGCCATCCTGCCCGCGTAACCTCATCATTACGCGGAATCTCAACACATAAGAAATTATCAAGCCCTCTCACAACTCGTACGACACAATCACAATATCACATGAATTTGACTAAGGCGGAACAACACATGATATTCTAATACCCCATCCTTGAGGAGCGCCACACCAAAATGAACAATCTGACTCGCCTGAAGCCCATAATCTTGTTTAAATCCATCCATTCATTTCAAGCCGATTCTGTTCGCACTGAACTAGGCTGGTAGACTTACCTGAGTCCATAACAACCCACTTCTTTTATCAACACACAAGAACAACCATCATAGCCGGGATAAACACCCCAAAATTCGCAACTAACTGGATCGAACGCCTTTAAGGCATATATTCTCAAATAAGCAATATTATACTTCCTTATACTTAGTCTAAATCTGCAATCAATCAGGTGACTACAAGTCACGCTTACACAATCTTCCGGTGGTCACACTCCCACGACTTTCCACACAAGGAAACAAGTATGCACATCCATACCACCGACCATCCTAAGGTTGTAAAACAATTCAAGGACCCGTAATCAGGATACCAAGTCTCTTTAACCAAACACCGATCTCAGGTGACACTGAAGACAACATCAACTTATTCTAGACATTCAAATCCCTTGTTCTTTCTCCCCTAAGCTCATGACATCCTTGTTAACACCGAGCCGAAATCTCGATTCTTACTTCCAGTTACATACCGCTTATTGCACATAACATGCCAATATGGAATAGCATAGGAAGTTCCATCATAACTCTTGAACCACTAACAGGGTGAACACTTCATCACATACAGAAACCTTTTACTTGCTTCAATTCATGAGAACCATAACAACACACAAGTGAGATCTCACAATCACAATACATGCAAATCCTTAAGTAGTGGTCTGAACAACCATAACCCTTCCGGGACCAGCCTACACCTGACAGTCCATAGCACTTGAATGCTTCTAACTGAAATCTATTACGATGGCCGACGGGCCCCACATATACCTGAACAGACCATACACATACTCAAACATGCCGAAAGAACTGATCACTGCTGTACTTGTGCCATTTCACCCATGGCTAACCAATATTTCTTCTTTTAATCATCTTTAATTGCCTCGAAGATAATAGTAACTTCCTTCAACTCATAGCAGCTCAACCCTCACTCATCCGGAGTGACCTTGATTCACGAGACCATGCTGCCTAAATCACGTAACCCATCTCACAACCTCCTAATAATCTTTCTACAACCCGGAGTTTATTTCTCTCACTCATCCGATACTATCCAGCGTGCTGAAATAACATAGAACACTCCAACCATCTTCCTTCCTCTTAGAGATTATACTGCAGAAGCTCGATTCTTAATTATACTGTTGCCTGAAACCCTTAAACACCGCATTCTCTAACTTTCGAATTCACTAGGACCACTACTGAGAGTCACCCACCCTGACTGGACCCGAATACAATCAACCCCAAGGCTCTCCTAGCACATGAACACCTTTTCAACGAAGCACGTGACTGAGTCTCTACCCTTACAACTTGCCTATGCCTTAATCACGAATTCATAATCTTCCAAAGCCTAACCCCGTTCCAATAGGACCAACTTCGCACACATTTATCGAATGCCATGCTCAATTACCGCTTTACTCCTTTCCCTTAGCTGTAACAACTTTCCAATATGCCGACAATCCGCAACTCCATGAGGACACAACCCCACAACCCAACTGCAGGTGGTGGGACTCCCCCACTTTGGTTAACCTCATTCCTTTAAGCACTACCCGACTTCCTTTCCTTACGCCTGGCCTTTTAGAAATGGAACCACCACCTATCACTTTTCACATATCTTCCTTCATTGCGTGCTTCTCAATTGCGTCCTCAATTCAACATCCTTCTATGTAGCTCTTTGAACCAGCAGATCACCAACTCTCCGAAGATCATCTTTCTCGAGCTGCCTTTATTAGAGGTAACTGTTAAATTCTGAACCACTACACACCACGATCTCTGACAACCGCTTCATCGACACTGCTTCAAAGCACTCTAACCCCATGCAACCGAAGAGCTATAACACCGGCGAATTTAACATATCCTATTTGATCAAACAACGATACCACAACACAAGTGAATACTCCACCTTGATCGATAACACCAAGCTAACTACTTTATCAATCCGAACCGGACCATTCATAGTCCAAGTGCCTTTCCTCCGCCGGAACTAAAATACTGAAAATCTCGAAACCACGCCCTGAGAAGACCTCCCTTCAAGTCATTCATTGCCCCTACATATGGGCAAACATCCTACCATTCTATCAACACCGCGCGATGTCCAATCATAAGCATCATAACAACCTGATCATGGCCTCAAAGTCCTCAGAAACACAATTACTTAGCTGAAACAACATATGATTCTTCTGCAGGGCAACAACAACATCCCCAACCAACTGCATATGGAAAACATCTCGCACCATATCCGTAGCACCATTTCAATTCCTCAACTCCTCGAATCATAGCAAGAGCTTCGCGACATATAAGATTGAGTAGGAAGAAACATAGGCATAAGCCTTAATGGAATCAAATCGCACGATGAGGAATCAAGAAGGGAAGTGCTTCTACAACCCTGTAGCCTCTCGAAGATAAGTACAGACGTCTCCGTACCGATACGCAAGACTCTACTAGACTTGCTCATGACTCGTGAAACCTAGGGGAACCTAGAGCTTTGATAGCACGCTGTCACAACCCAAAACCTATGGGTTGTGATGGCGCCGTACACCACTGTCAGGCAAGCCAACCCCTTAATCAATTGAAATACCTTCCTGTTTAACAATTTCAAAATCGTTGCCTTTATTGAATTTCATAATCAAATAAATAAATTTTTGTAAATTAAACATGACAGGAAATCCATTTAATTAAATAAAACAAGACTCAACACATCCCCAGAACCCGGTGACGCAGGTACATGAGCAATTTCTAAGAATTTATACAATTATACAACTCTTGTCCGAGAAATAAATGGGACAAAGGCAATAGAGATACAATGTAAAGATATAGAAAGAAGGAGACTCGGTCAACTGCGAAACGCCTCCGGATGAATGCAGTCCGAGTAAGTCTCCAAACTAATCGCTGAACTATGAAGATACCTGTGCAACAAAATGCACAGAAAGTGTAGCATGAGTACATAACCATATATGTACCCAGTGAGTATCCCGTCTAAACTCGAAGAAGTAGTGATGAGAGATCGACTAGACACTCACTAAGGTCCAACAATATAATATATTACAGGATATGGCGAAAGCAGTAGGCAGGTAGGATAGTAAACAACAAGTGCATATCAAATAAGGAAATTCAGGTAATAATTGAAAATGAACCTCAATGTACTATAATTTTCTCTTAACCAATTCCTGACTATCAAATTATAAGTGAACCAGAACCCAAGGAGCATATACAGACACGGACAAGACAACTGGCCGGAGTCATAAGGGTGGTCATAAGGACTGAGGTCATAAGCTAACCCACGATCGCGAATCATACCTGCGACTCGCGTGCTGACTCGATATAGTAATAAGCTGACCCACGATCGCGCATCATACCTGCGACTCGTGTGCTGACTCGATATAGTAATAAGATGACCCACGATCGCGCATCATACCTACGACTCGTGTGCTAACTCAATATAGTAATAAGCTGACCCACGATCGCGCATCATACCTGCAACTCGTGTGCTGACTCGATATAGTAATAAGCTCACCCACGATCACGCATCATACCTGCGACTCGTGTGCTGACTCGATATAGTAATAAGCTGACTCACAGTCGCGTATCATACCTACGACTCGTGTGCTAACTCAATGCATGATATAGATATAAGCTAACCCACGATCGCGAATCATACATGCGACTCGTGTGCTGACTCGATTATATAAATACTGGATCGTCATATCTATGCTCACACAATTCTCATTTCTTTTCATAAACATTTCCATAAACAATTTCCTTCGTATTGTTTTCAATAAACAAGTTCCTTTCATTTCATTTTACCATAAAACGACTTTCTTTCATATTATCTCCCGTAAAACAGTTATTTTCATATTATTTTTCCGTAAAACAATTTCTCTTATACGATTTAAAATCCATAAGTCTCAGAAAAACAAACCACATATAACAGGATCTCATAACATAACATATAAGTTGTTACAAGGAGAATGTAAGGCATGGTGTGGGTCCTAACTACCCGGACATAACAATAATAGTCGCTACGAACGGACTCTCGTCACTTGGTACATCCGTAACCCCCGCAGACAACTACATATAGCATGTAGGGTACCTATGGGGACAATTCCCTCTTACAAGGTTAGAAAGGAGACTCACCTCACTCCGAAGATTCATCACCGTCTTCCGAGCCCCTACAACGACCCCAATGGATGCGCAACGCCCCCAAACTATCCAAATAACGATAATTCAATGAAAGTATACTCAATTGATCATAACAAATTCAAATTACAGAGTTCCTCAGCCCGGCTCAATGAAATGACCAAAATGCCCTCGGGCCCACGTGCCCGAACTTCAAAATTTCTTGAAGAAAATCTCTACCCGAAGCTTTACTAATTAAATTACACAATGTACTCCAAAATTTATGCTCAATTCGTGCCCAAAATCACATTTACCCAAATTCTAGGTTTCTTCCAAAATCCCAATTTTCCCACAATTTTTCATGTTTAATCTCATGTATAAACCTTTAATTAACTTGGAAATAAGAAGGAACAACTTACCTCTTGATGCTTGATAAAAATCACCCTTTGAAATCCTCCAAAATCGCCCCAACCAAGTGAAGAAATGAAGAAAAATAAGCTACACCCGCTAAAATATCATTCTGCCCAGGTATTTACTCATCGCGATTGCGGAGAACAATTTTCCAGGCCAAAATTTGCTCTTCGCGATCACGGAAAGAGCTTCGCGATCGCAGAGAGCAATTGCCCAGCCTTCTCGGACAGCCTCCAGTAGAATAGTCATAACCTTTTGCACACAACTCCAAATGACAAATGGTTAAATGTTCTGAACACTAGACTCAAAGATCTACAACTTCCATGTGTTGGTCATCTCCAAATTCCTTATATATTTCTATATATAATCTGGAAAAGTCATCCCAAATACAACACAACGTTTCTTCTTCATCTTCCTGGACACCCTGTAGTGTAACAGCCCTATATCTTTGTACACAAATCCAAATCATGAATGGTTTAATTTTATAGAAACTAGACACAAAGGTCTACAACTTTCATTATACCATCTCAAAATTACTTATAGATTGTGAGATATGAGCCTCCGAAGTCGAGTGAGTGCAGCAGAATGTATTTAGCATGTATGTTTTGGGAAGATCTAATGTTGAAACGTTAAGAGAGGAAAATGGACTTTACGTTGTGAATACACGTTTTTGATTTTCTCTTGCTATTTCATATGAATAATGTATGCTATAAACACAGGGAAATGCATTGGGTAGGAAAGGCAAATCAGGCTTGCTTGACCGGGTTCATCCGGTTGGGCGCCGGTCCCGTCCCTCAGTTTTTGGGCTTGACAAACCTGGTATCAGATCCTAAGGTTTTAAAGTGCCTAGGATGTCTCGGAGCCTTGTCTAGTAAATCCCTTCTTATCTGTGTGTTGTCGACCACATCTATAATTAGGAGGCTACTTGGACATTTAGGAATTTTACCCTTCTTTGATACTCCAATCGTGCGATAGATCTCAATATAGGGAGTTAGTTTTCTCTCCAAGCCTTACTCTCAGAATGAGTAATCTTGATACCATAATCCGCGAATTTGAATCCATGAGGAAGGGAGTCCGAAGGAGATTGCCCAAAGGCTTATTAAAAGAATGTATTGAGTCGTGGAGGGACTGGTAGAACCTATCGCTAAGAGGGGAGTACCCTTGTCCCTTTTAATGTCACTGTACCACCAAATCTTATAGTATATCAGTATGGTACCAACGTACATTAGGGATGTGGAGTCGAGGGGCATCAATTAAGCTATTGCCCTATCAACCCGAAGTCACCAAGTAAGTCACTCCTTTGCATAACCAATGTACTCTTGTTGTATATATACATCCATATTGAAGAATTTTCATAGGCATGGTCTTAATAAATGTTGAGTCACAAAACATTGCATGCATATACTCTTTGAACGAGATCCATTATTTCGTGAATCCACTCTACCACAAATTCTCTTATAAGAAATCTCTTATGACATTGAGCTCTATAATCATGTCCTTGAATGGAGTTGTAACTATAGAATTACTATTTCCCACACGCCTTTTCTAAACTCTCAACAAGGGACTAAACCCGAAGAATTTCTTATCGAATGAATGGTTGAACAGTTATCATATTTTTGCACAAGATAAAAAGATATTTTCGCTCGACCCATTATTCGTCTCTATTCAAAACCCTAGGCCACTTTTCTTCGAGTTTCTGCTTCAGTATGAATGTTGACATAGTATCATGGTGAAGATCTTGCCTTGTTTCATCACTTTTTTTAGTCTGGTAGTTCCCTCACTCTACTTTGTTGAGACTTTCATTTTCGCCTAGTGATTGGAATCAGTAAGATTTTCATTTGCTTGGCAAGTTCTCCCTCTTCTTTTGCAAGTTATTTTCTTGGTTTGGTCTGCTCAATTACTTTTGGTGACATTGCTAAACTTCCATTGAAGCTAGGGTTTGTCGAGCCTTTATTTTTTTAACTGGATCATGCTACTTATTCTTGTCGTTCATCTTATTCTTGAAGGTTGTCCTTCTAGTTGTAAGGAAGATGAGTACTTTCATTCCTCTTTTGATTTTCATGATACTTGTTTGAGTGTCTCTATCTGTTCAGTGCTCTATTTTGGTACGAATCTAACTGATTTTAATGTTAGTACTGGCTCCACTAGCCGTGAGTCTTTTGAGTTTACTCCTATAACCCTCAAGTCCTCTTCCTTTTAATTCCTCCCATATACCCGGTCTTCCCCTGGTTGTTGTCCTAGTTCTCCAGTTCCAATTTCGGTGGTTGAAGTAAGTTCATAATTATGTCTTTGGCATCTAGAAATAAAATTTCCCTTGTCATATGCTAATCCTTATGTTTACATGGGACTTCAGACAGAGTCAGGGCAACCTTATGAGCCATTCTCTATATCTACTCTTTGAATGGGACGTATTACGCACAATCTCTTGAGAAAATTGAATCCTATAATAACTTCTTGAATTGAGTCATAATCATAGGGTAATACTCCCCACTTGCTTCCCTAAATTTTTCAACAAGGAACTACATCTGATGGATTTCTCACATAACCTTCTCAGTTAAATAGATAATATATACTCCCTTTTGCCTACGCACACATCGTCGTAAAAGTTTACCTATGTGGTGTCAAGTTCCATGAAAAGCATCCCGGAATTGCAATCCTTCTCGAGTCACTCTTTTTCTCCCTGGTGTATATGGCTTCTATGGTTTTAAGAGTCACTCTACTCTTGCGAATATCACCATGAAACTTTCTCACTTTCTAGTAACATAAAAGCATGCCTTAACACCTATCATATGTGTGCATGTCAATCAAAATAGTCACCATGTGCATAAGGTCTCTTTGAAAATTTAGATCCTCATATCCCCGTCATAGAAAGATCTCGTGTCGTCATCTTAGTATAACTTCCGTGTCAGCTTGGGACATCCCTCGGTATGTATCCCACTTTGTTCCTAGTATTTCGGCTTTCCGTGACGTGGTCTTGTATTGCAATTAGGAGATAGTACAACAGAAGCATGAAAAACTCATAACAAATGTTTATTTTCTCCTTACACCTCCACAACATGTGTTAATTATGTTCCTCTATTAGTGAATTCATCGACCTAGTTTCCCAACACTTGTTAGATAACTAGGAAAGAACGTGTCCTTCTATGTGTCACTATAACACTTCCTTTCTTATAAGATCCCTTAGTAGACTCCCCGTCAAGACTAAATGCACCTTTGGGGGTTATCATAGCACAACGCCTGCTTTTTATGTTTTCCTGTCTTTCATTAGCATCTGGGTACACCTCGAGTTAAGGTCTATGGAGAACTCATTATGAACATCTGCAACCCTTACATGGTTATTCTATATTGTCCCATTGGGTTCTGTTGCCTTTGCACTCTTGGCTACTAGAATAATTGATTATGTCATTGTCATGTGCGGGGAGTTTTCCTATCCTTGGCATTCCATCTCCCTGGTTGGATAGGAGTTTTAGTTGTATTTCTCCCAGGATAATCATGTAAACCACTAGAACCCCTCTAACTAATACATGATTTCATCCCCATATTAAGATGTCCTAACTATATGGTTTCACTCGTAGAAGGTTGAAATTAAATGCTTCCAGGTTTTTGCACATACCATAAGCATTCTAATTTAGAAGACAAGTTGTCGTATCTTTAGTTACCTCATATCGGGTCAATCATCAGGAAGGGTTGAGTTGTTTGGATGATGATAATCTCATAGGTGTTTGACTTCCTTTTCACCTCATGCGCACATGGCATAGATCCCTTGTGTCAGTTAATGTTAGGAGTGTAATTCAACTTTATGTAATTCTTTTGAAGTCTCTATCACATCCATGTTGCGAGAATCTTACCATTTTGAGCTAAACTTATTTTCCTTACACTCAAGGAGATAACCGGTTTGACGTACTTGACCGCTCCTCTGTAGAGCTTACTATCGCCGGGAAAGGCATGTGTGGAGAGGATAAATTGTTACTATCACATGCATAACTCGTAGCCTCCTAAGGATAACTGATACTAGCGTCTTCATCCTCCCGATCATGCCTCCCGTGTGTCTCATGTCTAGGAAGACCCACTTCTTTTAGATCTCAGGATCACATACATGGTTCCCACCTTACCAATGCATGGTAGTTACCTCTATGCTTCATTTGTCTAATAATTAATGTCGTCACAATGATTAACGACATCAGCATTATTAGTAGTAATCTCTGTGTCTCTTAGCATATAACCTCATGAAATACTCTGCTCAGCACATTAATGGATTCCTTAATAATTCCAGACCAATCTTGAACTCCGCTGCTCCTCATTGTATTAGATCTATTTGGTATTGAAGGTTCAAATGTGTCAAAGAGGAAGCATCACCCTTTGGATCACACATATTTGATAGGTAATTTTATGGCCGATTTATGATAGCACATCCTAGAGAAATCATTAAAGGTCACCACAGGTTTAGTTGGGTGTTCGCGTAGAGAATTAGAATTTAGGAGGGTGAACAGGGTATTCTCAATCTTTTTCCCCTGGAGATGTTATGTGAATTGATACTGGATGGGTACATAAGCGCATTTCCCACTAGGCTGCACTAGGAGTATGATGTTTCCCCATAGCTTTTCCTCATATATTTTGTGTTTTCATATGTCCATGTCTAAGAACGTAGTTGGAGATCCTTTGTGTGTCATCCCGGTGGAAATTATTGAAGGTAAAGTTAATGGATAGTTAGCTTATGCGAGGTATCTAGTTTTCCTCCTTTTTAGATAAGTTTGGGGATTGGTATTGTTTCCGTGAATGTGTTATGACAAAGCCTGCAAGTCGAGGAAGCCACATGGGAAGCGGTGAATGAAATGAAAAAGAAATACCCCCATTTGTTTGAATAAGTCAGGTAGTCATTTATGAAGTTGATTACCTTTAAATAATTTCATTACATGTCATATTGTGTAGACCCACCCCACTCCCCTAATCCCCCGTTCACTTATGAATCCTTAATTTGTACTACATTTGTGTGTTATTGTGTTAACTAAATTATGTGGAATTTGTTGTAGTAACTGAATTATGTGGAATTCGTTGAAGTGACTGAATTATGTGGAATTTGTTGAAGTAACTGAATTATGTGGAATTCGTTGAAGTGTGTTTCGGGGGCTCTCTGTTAAGTGGATAGGTCTAATTACAAAGGAAACTCTGGCAAACTTTTTAGAAAAATTGGGAGTTGGTTAAATTTGGGGGTTGACATATAGTATATTCAAAACTTAGTGAATCCTTGATCCTCATTCAGGGACGAATGATCCTAAGCGGGGGAGAATGTAAGGCCCTGGAAAAATTTGCTAAGTAATTTAGGATTTCGAGGTGCCAGGTAGGCTAATTATAATATTTTCTTGCTATAAACATGATATAAACGAATTGGATTTGGTAAATAAGTGTATAAGTCATAAAATAAGTATTGTGGGGGTCCAAGGAGAGGCCTAATGTTGGGCCCCGGGAAAAAACTTCACTATGTAATTTAAGGTTTTGTGGTGTCAAGGTAGGTAATACATTCTACTTCCGGAGTTTCGAGTCGAGCGATGCGCTGAGGAGTTGAAATTTTTTTGTCGCAGCCAGACCAGGCTTTAGGTAGATAAAGCCGGGGTAAAGCCAGGTTAGACCAGGCTTTAGGTAGATAAAGCCCGGGTAAAGCCAGGTCAGACCATGCTTTAGGTAGATAAAGACCGGGTAAATCCAGGCTAGACCAGGCTTTAGGTAGATAAAGCCCGGGTAAAGCCAGGCCAGACCAGGCTTTAGGAAGATAAAGCCCGGATAAAGCCAGGCTAGACCAGACTTTAGGTAGATAAAGCCTGGATAAAGCCAGGCCATACCACGCTTTATGTAGATAAAGCCTGGATAAAGCTAGGTCCGAAAAGTTGGACTATCCATTTTTCTATCTTTATAACCCAACCCCAAACCCATATAAAACCCATTCCTCTTCATTTTAAGCTTATTTTCTGATAAAGTAGAGAGAGGAAAGAGTGGGTTCTAGAGAGAGAAAGTCCCAACTTCATCAAATCGATCCTCCTTCATCACTCAAGCTTGTAACTAATCAAGTAGGACATCATTTTCTTCACCATAAGAGGTAATCTTGTACCCCACTAACCTTAATTTCAAGATTTTTGTTAAAATGAAGCATGTTTAGGTGAGTTCATGAAGATGGGTAGGAATATTGCATGCATGTAACCAACTAGGCATAATCTAGTAAAGGGAAATGAGTTAGAGTAATCTTTCACTAAAAAGAGACCATTTAATCTAGAGGAACACCTAGTGTTTGATAGAATGCTCAAGCGAGTTGAAGACATGATCATTATTCCTAATTCTAAGTTCAATTGTGCCACATTGTGAATTAGATTGAAGGTGCTAGAAGGTCCGGGGAATTTTGGTAGAAATTAAGAAAAAATCCCAAATCGAGGTATGTATGGCTAACTCTAATCTTCATAGGATAAACCCATTTGTGTTCACTTTCCGGCTATGATTCTCGTGCTTGACTCTTTATGGAATTATGTGCCTTATGTGCCCAATTAGGAAATTCGTGCTTCTATGCCGTTCCATGTACTACCATTTTGTTATGCTATTTGAGTGTATTAATTATGATCATCATGTTCCCTCTTTTACTATGTGTGTGATCCTCTTATGTGATGGGTGTGGTAAATGTGAAAGTTTGGATTGATATGAAATTTGAATCAAGAGATTGTAATGATTTGAAATACGGATCAAGAGGTTGAATTGATATGAAACATGAATCAATGGATTGGAATGTTATGGAATGTGAGTTAAAGGATCGGATTGATATGAAATATGAATCAAAGGATTGTAATGTTATGAAAAATGAGACAAAGAGTGAAATTATATGTGATGTGAATCGAAAGATGGAAAATGGTAAAAAGTGAACTAAACGATCCATGAAAAGACGGGGAATGTCCTAGGGTGAGATGTTATATCTGATGGGGCCTGATCAGACTCCATGTCGTACATATGGAAAGGTGAGAATGAGATATGATGTTGTTGAGGGCCTCACTATTTACGTTGATATGGTCCAGCCGGTCGGACCGAGTACCGGACTCTGTGTGAACATGCCACGATGATGATAAGAGATATGATATTGGTGAGGGCCTCACCTAGGATGGCTTAGCCGGTCGGGCCGAGACTGGACTCCGTGTGACAACGACACGGTGGTTCAATAATAATAATAATAATAATACTTGAACTTAAAAGAACACTAACAAAAATAAGGCAAAACGGGTTAGGAAACATTGTGACTCTTGATTGTGTGGATTGTTATGTGAAGTATCTATTTGCATTATGGCATGTTTATTGCTTATCCTATCGAGAGTAGATTTGTTCATACATACTAGTACTATTCAATGGTACTAACGTCCCTTTTGCCGGGGGTGCTACATCTTTTTTATGGATGTAGGTGGTTCCGTAGCAGGTAGCGTCGATAGTGGTGATTCTCCTTCTTCCTTCAGTTGCTACGATGAGCTCCACTTCCTTCTGGGGTTGTATGTTGATATATATATTGCTTACCCTTTTGTACATGTTCTATTTTGAGGTATAGCCAGGGCCTTGTCGCCTGCATGTCTATATATATTCCTCAAAACTCTTAGAGGCTCCATCTACACTATGTGGGTTGTAAATGTATTTTGGGTAGTTGTTGTACTTACTCGTAATCGTGAACCCGTATTGGGAATGTTGTATTTAGCATATATGTTTTGGGAAGATCTAATGTTGAAACGTTAAAAGAGGAAAATGGACTTTACGTTGTGAATACACGCTTTTGATTTTCTTTTGATATTTCATATGAATAATGTATGATATAAAAACGGGGAAATGCGTTGGGTAGGAAAGGCAAATCAGGCTTGCTTGACCGAGTTCATCCGGTTGGACGCCGGTCCCGTCCCTCGGTTTTGGGGCGTGACATTCCTATAACTTACGGAAACCATCAGCTCTTTTATTTTGATGGGCTTAATACCATGGCCTTATCTATTCTTGTCACCTTCTCTCTCACCTTTTCTCATCCTTACTCCAATATAACTAAAACCTTGTCGCTATACCATACTTTAGCTTGTGACCTACACATATATGTTTATACTACTCGTAACCTTCCTTTAACTTTCTAGCACCATAGATTTCCTTTCGTTCTTTCTCAGTTGTCTTTAAACATAAGCAATTACTTTTCCTAGTCATTCTGCCACCTGCTGCATGAATAATTGGCTTATCTTAGTGCCCACGAATACTAGAATTTCCTGTAACTAATATGATCTCAAATGTCACTTTTAGATTTTTTTTCACTTCCCATTCATTAGCCACAATAGGTTCCACTTTCGTATGGAGTGCATACAATAGTGGTAAGACTTTTTTTACATGAACATTTCTTCTTCAAGTTACTATCCTTAGGTTAGCCTTCTTCCTTATTTTCTCAACTAGTCTTTCATTGTAGTACTTAGGGAAGATCCTCTGACTCTTGTAAAGCTACAAGCTTATTGCATCATATACCCGACGAAATTCTTGATGTTCTTACTTGCCCATAATTATTAGTTACTTACTTCCGCACCTTTGTGCACGTAGGGCTACTTCTGAAGTAAGATTTTGATTGTCTCCCAAAGACACCCTTTTTTATTTTTGTAACACTTATACGGTACCTTTAACTTCCCCAACTCTTATCTGAATATTTTCTAAGGATTACAATGTCATATCTTACGAGGCTGAATTCCCTATGTCGGGGTTCACTATGTTTATTTTGCACGATCTGGTGATTTATCTATATCCTCTTGCCTAGCCATAAATAGGCTCTTCCTGAATCAACTATTAACTACTCGTTGGTCCATTTTCATATATTCGTGTAATCTCTCTTGGGATATGTCCTTTGTCTTAACTTACCTCTCACACTGGCTCCTTATCTATCAAGTATTAATTCACACTTGTTTATCTATAGCATCCTGGTCGGTAACCCTTACTACCTCTCCCTACCGTCGTACTTGTGTAATATTCTGGAGTCATAACCTATCTGTAGGATTTGAATAAGTGAAATATCATCTCTTTCTCATACTTATCGCATTCTTCCATTATCATTCCATAATAACCCAAACCACTTTACTCCGACTTAATACCATATCACACCATCTTCCCCCTTTAGGGGAGTACTAACATATAATGCTCTAAAGTTTTACATGCAGATGTTTTACCTCTTCATCTTCGGCATCTTTTCATATATTTAGTGACCCTTACTCGCCTTACAAAACCACTCAATACCAGGTATAACTAAATTCCTTACACAGGAGGGTGACACTTCGTGTAACTGGCACACTTAGTTGCTTAAGCTTAAATCTGCGCACACTGCTTGCTTTAGGGCAGAGTCTTCCTGAATGACCTTTAAAGATTGTTCTGCTGTTATCAATTCTATTATTGGCGGAATGCGGTCTCTGAGATTCTCACAATGCCGACAATTATCAAATCCTTCGTCCCCTATTCATGTTTAGTTTATCTTGTTAACTAGCCCATACTGAGTTCTATTACTCCGGGGTCTAACTTTTCCTTCTGGTAATCATGTTGGTGTCACCAACTTATTTCTCAAAATAAGTATATGACTTTACGGCTTATACTCTTTTATTGTTTCAAGGCATGTCTCCTCTTTTCTTTCCCTTCACTCGACTATAGACTCTGTCATCCTGTCATATTTTGATTTACCACTATCACTCATTTATCACATCTTACTCATAATGCTTCATTTACTATCTTCTTATTCTCCTACTAATATTTTTATCTATCATTTTATTCTGAAAACTTCAACAAAACATTCTTTCACTTTTAACCCCCCTTGCTCCATCCACTTGCTGTTCGGGTCGCCTAACACTCTCTCTTGACTAGGGACGGGAGCCATATTAAGGTAAATATTTATCCCTTCTAGGATTCCAGTGCCTATCTTTTGAATCTTTTGAACATGCTAGTATTCATAACTGTACTATTCTAGAGTGCACCATATTGGTGTCTCACAAGGATAACTTTACAATGTTTGCAATATCCTTCAGAAATGTCAGCTAATGCTAACAATCCATCCACCATTTTGGGTTACTCTAACCCCAGCTAGATCGTGATATCCTGTCCTTCTCTTTAACTATATGTGTTAGCTCCCATAGGTGATAACTGAGATGGGTGTGGCCAATTGTACATACCTCTATTACATTTGATGTTAACTCAAAATGCTTATATTTCTCTACCTCAATTCTAAATACTGATAATCTTCATTAATTAGGTTCCTTGTACCCTACTTCACCTTGCTTCTTTTACTTATTGAAACTTGTATCTATCTTCTCTCTTCTCTCGTTGATTTTTACCCTATGGGTGGATAGATATTCATTGTGATGACCCAAAAGGTCATCCCTTGTTTTATAAGTCAGACCGGTGTTTCGAGGCCTTAAAAATCTCTTTTATCTCACCTCATTTTGCGTGCACATCCCAAACGTATATCCAGGAAGCTTTTATATGAAAAACAGAGAATAATGCTAAAATTTGCCTTTAAAATTAAAAGTAAGTTGACTTCGGTAAACATTATGGGGTAAACGGATCCAGACTCGGACCCGTGATTTGACGGTCCCGGAGGGTCCGTAGGAAAATATGGGACTTGGGCGTATGCCCGAAATCGAATTCTGAGGTCCCAAGCCCGAGAAATCAATTTTTGAGAGAAATTATTTTTCTGAAAATTTAAGAGTTTTTGAAAATTTGGTTATATTTGAAATTTATTGTATCGGGCCCGTATTTTTTTTCCGGAGCCTGGTACAGGTTCAATATGATATTGAAGTTGTGTCTGTAAAATTTTGTAAGAAACGGAGGTCGTTTGACGTGATTCGAACCCATATTTGTGAAATTTCAAAACTTTGGAAGTTTTGAGATTTTTCTTTGATTTCTATTGTAATTTCGTTGTTTAAGATATTATTTTGGCGATTTTATCGCACGAGTAAGTCCGTAAGATGTTTTATAGGTTGTGTACATGTTTGGTTTGGAGCTCCGAGGGCTCGGGTGAGTTTCAGATAGGCGTCAGAGTGTTTTTAGACTTAGAAAAATCTGGTGCAAATTGCTGGTTTCTGGTGTTTGGGTTTTACACTGTGCGTCACAAACAGGGAAGGGGTATGGTTTACACTGTGCGAACGCACAGACCTGGGAGCAAACGTGGAGCCTTGGGAGTTTACTTTACGCGAACGCACTAGGTTAGTCGCGAACGTATAGAGTAGGACGGGGTCTGGGGGATGAGTAGCCATAACCCAGTTAGAACGCGGCCACTGGCTCGCGAACGCGTAGGTCAGGGGAGTCAAACCTATACGAACGCGGCCACTGGCTTGCGAACGCGTAGGTTAGGGGAGTCAAACCTATGCGAACGCGTCCTGTAGCTCGCGAACGCATAGGCCAGGGAAGTCAAACCTATGCGAACGCGGCCAAGGGCACGCGAACGGATAGAGTAATGGTCCAGTCTTTTAAAAATAGTAGCAAAAACGGGACTTCTTCAAAATAGCATAACTCTTTCACTAAAGCTCGAACTTGGGCGATTTTTGAAGTGGTATTTCACCACCAAACCATAGGTATGTGTTCTTAGACTCGTTTTCTTCAATTTCCATCAACACCCATTAGATTTCTAGGCCTAAATAATGTTCTTAAGGGTAGAAAATTAGGGATTTTACAAATTTGGGAATTTAGACCTCGATTCGGGGTCGGATTCCGAAACTAATTACATATTCAGGCTCATGGGTGAATGGGCGATCGGGTTTTGGTCTGAACCTCGTGTTTTGACCAAGTGGGCCCGGGGTCAATTTTTGACTTTTTAGGAAGAATGATATAAAACCTATAATTAAGTGTTGAGATTGATGTTTTTAGCGTTTATTGATGTTATTAAGTCCATTATGTCTAGATAAAAGTGAATTGGCGTCAAATTCAAAAGGGAAAGCGGTAATCGAGGCTTGATTTGGCCGTGAAATTTAAGGTAAGTGTTTGGCCTAACTTTAGCTTGAGGGAATAGGTGTTGTGTCCTATTTGCTATTGTTTAACCAAAGAATTAGATTCTTTGCCAAAGCTATTTTTAGAATAACACGGGTTTCTTATAACCAAGGAATATGCTAATAATTGTAAGTAAATTCGTAAATAGAAAGCAGTAAGATGCGTAAAAAGTAAGTATATTGCAATAGCAGTTTGAACGTGTACAAGTTATAATTGTAAATTCGTAGAGTTTGATGATGAGATTCCTGCCCAGACAGTTCCTGTTGGACCAGCTCAGGTTCCCGAGGGGTTCATTGCCACCCCGAGATGCATTGGTCCATCTAGTGGGCCTTATGGAGAGCGTTGCTCAGGCGGGTCTTTTTCCTACAACACCAGCCGTCTTTTAGGCTAGGAGAGGAGCCGAGACTCCCACCACCCGCACATCGGAGCAGTTAGCTCTTCATTTCCAGACTCCAGCACCTCAGACAGCTGGGGTTGTCCAGCCAGGTATTGTGACTCAGGCAGGTAATGGGGCATCTATGACTAATGATGCTTTATGGAGAATGGACCGGTTCACCAAGTTGTTTACTACTACTTTTAGCGGTGCACATTCAGAGGATCCCCAAGACTAGTTGGATAGCTTCTATGAAGTTCTTCCGAACATGGGGATAGTCGAGACCAATTGGGTCGATTTTGCTACCTTCCACATTTCAGGTTCCGCCAAGGCTTGGTGGAGGGATTATTGCTTGACTAGACCAGCTGAGTCACCGCCTTTGACTTGGGCTCAGTTCTCTGATTTGTTCCTGGAGAAGTTTCTTCCTGTCACCTAGAGAGAGGATTTACGGAGGCAGTTTGAGCGTCTTCAGCAGGGTTCTATAACTGTCATGCAATATGAGACTAGATTCATCACCCTGACACGACATGCTATTATGATACTCCCCACCGACCGAGAGAGGGTGAGGAGGTTTATTGAGGGGCTAGCTCAACCGATTAGATTACAGATGGACAAAGAGACAAGGAGAGACATTTCCTTTCAGGAGGCGGCCAATATGGACAGACGGGTCGAGATGGTGTTATCACAGGGTAGTGGTCAGGGGTCTGACAAGAGGCTTTATCATTCTGGCCGGTTCAGTGGTGCCTCGTCTGAGGGCATAGATTGTTTTGGTAGAGGCCATCCTCCTAGGTCGTTTTAGTCAACATTTCAGTTATCTTGCAGTGCTCCAGGTAGTCGTGGTTCCCACGTGCCATATTATGATCAGTTACCCTTCAGTGCACCACCAACTCCTATTAGTGCACCGCCGCTCCAGAAATTTCAGAGTGGTTACTCAGGTTGACAAGGGCAGTTTCAGGGCCAGCAGTCTCAGCAGCCGAGATCTTGTTATATATGTGGTGGCCCGGGGCACATTGCTAGATTTTTCCCCCGAGCCTCGAGTGGTTTTCAGCACCAGGGTTCTCGTGCTATGATTCTCGCATCGGGTGCTCCACCACCCCCTCGCCAGCTAGTGTAGAGGTCGAGGTGCTAGAGGTGGAGGACAGGCAGTTAGAGGTGGAGGCCAAGCTACTAGAGGTAGAGGTCAGCCATTAGTAGGCCGTCCCAAGGATGCTCAGATTGGTCGGGCCCAACCCCGATGTTATGCTATTTGACTCAGACCTGAGGCTGAGGCCTCCGATGCAGTCTTCACAGGTATGGTTTCAGTATGCAGCAGGATGCTTCGGTTTTATTTGATCCGGGGTCCACATTTTCCTATGTGTCATCATATTTTGCTACTTATTTTATTATGCCTCGAGATTCTCTGAGTACTCCGGTATATGTGTCTATACCAGTGGGTGATTCTATTATGGTAGATCACGTCTACCTTTCGTGTGTAGTGGTTATTGGGGGTCTTGAGACTAGTGTAGATCTTCTACTCCTTGATATGGTTGATTTTAATGTCATTTTGGGGATAGATTGGCTGTCGCCTTATCATGCTATTCTGGACTTTCATGCCAAGACCATGACATTAGCGTTGCCGGGGTTGCCTCGACTGGAGTGGAGAGGGACTCCTGGTCATTCTATGAGCAGGGTTATCTCATATATGAAGGCTCGACGCATGGTCGAGAAGGGGTGTTTAGCTTATTTGGCTTATGTTCGTGATTCTAGTGCCGAGGTTCCTTCTATAGAGTCTGGGCCCATTGTCCGTGAGTTTCCATAGGTGTTTCCTGCAGACGTGCCGGGTATGCCACCCGACAAGGATATTGACTTTTGCATTGAGTTGGCTCCGGGTCAGCCCATTTCTATTCCACCATATCGTATGGCCCCGCCAGAGTTGAAAGAATAGTTGCAGGATTTGCTTGATAAAGGATTTATTAGGCCTAGTGTCTTGCCTTGGGGTTCGTCAGTGTTGTTTGTTAAGAAGAAGTATGGATCGATGAGGATGTGCATAGATTATCGGCAATTGAACAAGGTTACCATCAAGAATAAGTATCCATTGTCGAGGATTGATGATTTCTTTGATCAGCTTCAGGGTGCCAAGGTATTTTTGAAGATTGATTTGAGATCTAGCTACCATCAGCTGAGGATTAGGGCATCCGATGTCCCTAAGACCGCGTTTCTCACTTGGTATGGGCATTATGAGTTCTTAGTGATGTCATTCGGGTTGATAAATGCCTCAGTTGCTTTTATGGATTGGATGAACCGAGTGTTCATGCCTTATTTGGATTCGTTCATGATTTTCTTCATTGATGATATTCTGATTTATTCCCGCAGCCGGGAGGAACACAAGCAGCACCTTTGAGTCGTTCTCCAAACTCTAAAGGACAATCAGTTGTATGTTACGTTTTCAAAGTGTGAGTTCTGGTTGAGTTCAGTTGCGTTTCTGGGTCATGTTGTATCACTAGAGGGTTTCAGGTAGATCCCAAGAAGATTTCAACAGTCAAGGATTGGCCTAGACTCACATCAGCTACATAGATTCGGAGTTTCTTGGGCTTAGCAGGTTACTATCGTCGGTTTGTAGAGGGCTTTTCATCTATTGCAGCCCCAATGAACAGGTTGACTCAGAAGGGTGCCTAGTTCAGGTGGTCAGATAAGTGTGAGGCGAGCTTTCAGAAGCTCAAGACAACCTTGACCACGACACCAGTGTTGGTTTTGCCCACAGGTTCAAGGCAATATACGGTATATTGCGATGCTTCTCCGGTTGGACTTGGTGCAATGTTGATGAAGAATGGAAAGGTTATAGAATATGCTTCACGTCAGTTGAAGGTCCACGAGAAGCATTATCCATTCCATGATTTGGAGTTAGCAGCCATTGTCCACACGCTGATGATTTGGAGGCATTGTTTATATGGCATGTCATGTGAGGTGTTCACTAATCACAAGAGTTTGAAATATTTGTTCAAACAGAAAGAGTTGAATTTGAGGCAGAGAAGATGGTTGGAGCTGTTGGTAAACTATGACATCACCATCTTATATCATCCGGGGAAGGCTAATGTGGTGGACGATGCTTTGAGTAGGAAGTCATCCAGTATGGGTAGTCTTGCTTATATTCCGGTCGGGGAGAGACCGCTTGCTTTGGATGTTCAGTCTTTATCCAATCGGTTCATGAGATTGGATGTTTCTGAGCTCGACCGTGTTCTAGCTTATACAGTTGGTCGTTCCTCATTGTTTGATCATATTCGAGACCGGCAGTATGATGATCCTCATTTGTGTGTCCTTAGGGATACGGTCCGGCATGGTGGTGCCAAGAAGGTTACGGTTAGGGATGATGGAGTTTTACGGATGCAGGGTCGTATTACTGTGCCCAATGTGGATGGACTTTGTGAGTTGATACTAGAGGAGGCCCATAGTTCCCGGTATTCCATTCATTTGGGCGCCACAAAGATGTATCAGGATTTGCGGCAGCATTATTGGTGGACGAGAATGAAGAAGGATATTGTGGCATATGTAGCTCGATGCTTGAATTGTCAACATGTAAAGTACGAGCACCAGAGACCTGGTGGATTGATTCAGCAGATTGAGATTCCTGAGTGGAAGTGGAAGCGTATCACCATGGATTTCGTAGTTGGACTCCCACGGACTTAGAGGAAGTTTGATGCAATTTGGTTCATTGTGGATAGGATGACCAAGTTAGCGCATTTCATTCCGGTGGCAACTTCATATTCTTCGGAGAGATAGCAGAGACCTACATTAGGGAGATTGTTCGTCTTCATGGCGTGCCCGTGTCCATTATTTCTGATCGAGGTCCGCAGTTTACCTCGTATTTCTATAGGGCAGTTCAGCGTGAGTTGGGCAAGCGGTTGAGTTGAGCACAACATTTCATCCTCAGACGAACGGGCAGTCCGAGCGTACTATTCAGATTTTGGAGGATATGCTCCGAGCCTGTGTCATTGACTTTGGAGGTTCGTGGGATCAGTTCTTTCCCTTAGCTGAGTTTGCCCACAACAACAACTATCAGTCGAGCATTCAGATGGCTCCCTATGAGGCATTATATGGTAAGCGGTGTCGGTCGCCGGTTGGGTGGTTTGAGCCGGGAGAGGCTAGGTTGCTGGGTGCGGAGTTAGTGCAGGATGCCTTGGATAAGGCAAAGATCATTCAAGATAGATTTCGTAGAGCTTAGTCCAGGCAGAAGAGTTATGACGACCGCATAGTTCGTGATTTGGAATTCATGGTCGGAGAGCGGGTGTTGCTTCGGGTGTCGCCCATGAAGGGCGTGATGAGATTTGGAAAGAAGGGCAAGCTAAGCCCCAGGTACATTGGTCCATTTCAGATCCTTGACATAATGGGAGAGGTGGCTAAACGACTTGCGTTGCCGCCGAATTTATCAGCTGTGCATTCAGTGTTTCATGTTTCTATGCTCCGGAAGTATCACGACGATGCATCACATGTGTTGGACTTCAGCAGTGTCCAGTTGGACAAGGATTTGACCTATGAGGAGGAACCGGTAGCCATATTAGACCGACAGATTCGTCAGTTGAGGTCGAAGAGTTCTCCTTTGATTCATGTTCAGTGGAGAGGTCAGCCTGCCGAGGTAGCTACTTGGGAGTCCGAGTCCGATATGCGGAGCCGATATCCCCATCTTTTCCCCGATGCAGGTACTTTCTATGTCCGTTCGAGGACGAACGTTTGTTTTGGAGGTGGAGAATATGATGACCCAAAATGTCATCTCTTGTTTTATAAGTCAGACCAGTGTTCTGAGGCCTTGAAAACCTCCTTTTATCTCACCTCATTTTGCGTGCGCAGCCCAGACGTATATTTGGGAAGACTTTATATGAAAAACTGAGAAAAATGTTAAATTTGCCTTTAAAATTGAAATTTAAGTTGACTTCAGTCAACATTTTGGGTAAAAAGACCCAGACATGGACCCGGAATCGGACGCGTGATTTGACGGTCCCGGAGGGTCCGTAGGAAAATATGGGACTTGGGCGTATGCCCGAAATCGAATTCCGAGGTCCCAAGCCCGAGAAATGAATTTTTGAAAGAAATTGTTTTTCTGAAAATATAAGAGTTTTTGAAAATTTGGTTATATTTGAAATTTGTGGTATCGGGCCCGTATTTTTGTTCCGGAGCCTGGTACAGGTTCAATATGATATTCAAGTTGTGTCTGTAAAATTTGGTAAGAAACGAAGGTCGTTTGACGTGATTCGGACCCGTATTTGTGAAATTTGAAACTTTGGAAGTTTTGAGATTTTTCTTTGATTTCTATGCTAAATTCGTTGTTTAAGTCCATAGGATGTGTACATGTTTGGTTTGGAGCCCCGAGGGCTCGGGTGAGTTTCGAATAGGCGTTAGAGTATTTTTAGACTTAGAAAATTCTGGTGCAAATTGCTGGTTTCTGGTGTTTGGGTTTTACACTATGCGAACGCGTGGTAACCCACGCGAACGCAATGCAGAAACAGGGAAGGGGGATGGTTTACACGTGCGAACGCACAGACCTGGGTGTGAACGAAGAGCCTTGGGAATTTACTCTACGCGAATGCACCAGGTCAGTTGCGAACGCATAGAGTAGGAAGGCGTCTGGGGGATGGGTAGCCATAACCCTGTGCGAATACCCCACTGGCTCACGAACGCGTAGGTCAGGAGAGTCAAAGCTATGCGAACACGGCCTGTAGATCGTGAACGCATAGGCCGAGGAATTCAAACCTATCTGAACGCGGCCAAGGGCACGCAAACGCATATAGTAATGGTCCAGTGTTTTAAAAACAGTAGCAAAAACGAGACTTCTTCAAAATATCATAACTCTTTCACTAAAGCTCGAACTTGGGCGATTGTTTTCACCACCAAACCATAGGTATGTGTTCTTAGACTCGTTTTCTTTAATTTCCATCAACACCCATTAGATTTCTAGGCCTAAATCATGTTCTTAAGGGTAGAAAATTAGGGATTTTACAAATTTGGGAATTTAGACCTCGATTCGGGGTCGGATTCCGAAACTAATTACATATTCGAGCTCGTGGGTGAATGGGTGATCGGGTTTTGGTCCGAACCTCGTATTTTGACCAAGCGAGCCCGGGGTCGATTTTTGACTTTTTAGGAAGAATGATATAAAACCTATAATAAAGCGTTGGGATTGAATTGTTTAGCGTTTATTGATGTTATTAAGTCCATTGTGTCTAGATACAAGTGAATTGTAGTCAAATTCAAAAGGGAAAGCGGTAATCGAGGCTTGAGTTGGTCGTGGAATTTGAGGTAAGTGTTTGGCCTAACTTTAGCTTGAGGAAATAGGTGTTGTGTCCTATTTGCTATTGTTTAACCAAAGAATTCTTTGCCAAAGCTAATTTTAAAGAACACGGGTTTCTGATAACCAAGGAATATGCTAATAATTGTAAGTAAATTCGTAAATAGAAAGCAGTAAGATGCATAAAAAGTAAGTATATTGCAATAGCAGCTCGAACGTGTCTTTAGAAGTTATATTTTACTCCCTTTTATCGGGAATTTCTTAACATAACGTCTACTCTTTTCAGTGATCGAGTACTAATGACTAATAATGGAATTAATGTAACGTTACAATGATTAACTGTAATTGTTGCATGAAGATTGTGTAACGTTTGGCTCATTAATTGAAGATTCCGAATCTGCCCTGATTCTTGCCTTGATCCATTTTGACTGTGTCTCTTCATCTTCTCGATTAGGTTGAGATTCCCGTATTTGATTACCCCGTGGGTATGTTGTTCCGCTCCT
The DNA here is from genome assembly GCA_005239495.1 of Nicotiana undulata. Taxonomy (NCBI): domain Eukaryota; kingdom Viridiplantae; phylum Streptophyta; class Magnoliopsida; order Solanales; family Solanaceae; genus Nicotiana; species Nicotiana undulata. Next base: position 111,987 of record ML283340.1, on the reverse strand, counting down.
CTTTATCTCGTACCTCTTTATAAAGTCCTGCCCAAATGTCATGATTTCATTGCTCCACCTAAATTTCTGAGTCATCGTAATTGTTACACGTGTGAAGCTCGTTTTTACCAATACAAATACTCCCCCCACTTACCATATATTTATCGATTAGTATTTGGTAAGTGGATTCTCATTTATGGCAGGAATATTTTTCCGCTGCTTCACTCGTACCATTGCATCCATCTCTGAATGTATACATCGCTTGTCACTTCCATTTAATTCCCATGCCACGTGGTATTCCTGGGTTGGTTCTGCAATTACTCAGCGCCTTTTAGGGCTTTTGCGGCTGCATCAGTCACGAAGTGACAACTTCAATTATGACTTTCACATCACTATTTTTCCATTTTTTTACGGTTGACTTCGGATATAAATACCTATTTTCCTTTCTTTACTTTCACAAAAAACTTTCGACCTTCTTTCTTTATTTGTAAATTCTTCATTCTTCGTAAATATATCTTCTTCAAACCAACAATCTAGGAAAGTCATTAATGTTGATGAATTGACTCCCTCTTCTCTTCCAACTCATATTAAGAGAGGCGGTAGGCTCAGGAGCTTAATTTCTACCCCTTCCAGGGGTGCTTCTTCTTCTCATGTTACTCCCCCATCTTCTTCTAGGACTTCTGTTTCTCTATATTCTTCAGGGGTTAGGGCTTCGAGATCTTTGTCAAAGAGTAGAGGACTAGTGAACCGCTTCGCGAGCCGAGGGTCGATGAAATTATCCCTGCAGAGTTTTCTTTTGCCAAGGATAGTCAAGCCATGAGCGAACAACTTTATTCAATGTCTTCGCATGACAGTGCCGAACTTTATCCTACTCAAATAACAGAGGACTTGGTGCCTCTTGTACGCAAGGATTGTTCTTCGAAGCCTGATTTTTCTGTTATTTTTCCTAGCGACAACCAAAGAATAACCTCCTACAAAATCGGGTATTCTTATGTTTATACTTACCCTTTCACATTAGGATTCAAGCCTCCCATCGACCCTGTTATCATCGAGTTTTGTCGATTCTACAAAATTTGTCTGGGACAAGTCGGTCCTCTTGTTTGGCGAGTTGTCGCATGCCTTAGGTATTTGGCCAATTTAGCTTCTGTACCCTTCACTTTTCATCATCTTATTCACCTCTATTCTATGATTTTGTTTCCCCAAGGAGTGTTTACTCTTGCGGCGAGGAGTAAAAGGGTGTTAGTCACTCCAGATTATGACAAAGGCTGAGGGTGGTATGTCCGGTATGTTGATGTCCCTACTGCAGGTTTAGTAGGTGAAGAAAATCCCCCCTTCCCTGAGAAGTGGAATCTTTCATGTGAGTACAGTTTTGCTCACTTTCCTTTCCTTTGTTTTTTGATAAATTATCAGTTCTGTGACTGTTTCTTTTTCCTTTGTAGCAACCATGGGAACCGTTGAGAATGTCTCTGGTTTTCGTGATTGGGTAGAAAAACTCTTGTTGGTTGCTCCGTTAGAAGAACGTTCGTGGAAGTACCTCTCTGGGAGGTTTAGTTGGAAGCTTAAGACCTATGGTAAGTAAAATTGTTTTTCTTACTTCTTCGCCTTTTGAGCTTTATCTGATGCCTTTCATTTGTTAGGGTTTCCTACTCGTGGTATTTCTGTTGCGGTTGTGTCCTCTTCAAGGTTGTCCCTGGCAAAGGCCCAGGAGATCATTGTTGGTTCCTCCTCGTTGAAGAGAAAAGAAATTGAGTCCAGGACCTTAGAGGAGGAAGAGGAAGAGGAGGGTTCGCTGGTCCACAAGTCACATAGGAGATGGTGGTCTCTGAGAACGAGTCTGCACCCGTTGTTGATCCTCCCGTACCTGAATCCGAACTTTCTGCCCCTGAGGATGCAACTCCCTCTCCTGTTCGTAAATCCATCGATCTCCTGTTCCGTGAAGGTTTTGGTACCATTTCTGATTAAGCCCTTCTGGCTGTTTTCTCTCCTCCTGCTCCCAAAGAACTTCCTTCAATTTCTCTCGTTGTTGTTACTGCTCCCATGACTGTTCCTGCTCCCGGTGCTGTTTCTGTTCCCGTGGTTGTTTCTGCTTCTCAGCCTACTTCGCCCGTGGCTCCTTTATCTATCCTCGCTTCCGTGCCTTATGTTGTAGATGTAGGGTCTTCCAGCAGGGGGAGATGAGGCAAGTTATATTAGAAGTCCCAGCAGCGGGCGGCCTCTTGAAAAAGTCGATCCAGGATGATATATGGTTAAAGCCATTGATAGGCCCGACTGAAAGGTCTAAGCTGGAAAGCCACAATACCCTGACTTGGATGAACGAGATTTTGCACTCGTCCTTAAAGGTAAAACTTTATTTTCACACGTACTTACATATGCTCTTACCGTATCTAATTTATCTTTTTATGTAGATCAATCTTGTACGCCCAGAGTTAATGAAGAGGGTCGTTCAGATGGAGCAAGCAACAAAGGATTTCCAAACCGAGGCTATCAATTGGAAGGAGTTGTACGAGAGTTTACAACTAGACATGGAGGCAATGGAGGAGGAAAAATGTACCTTGGAGCAGCGTGTTAGAGTTGTTGCAGCAGAACTGGTCGTCGAGAAGGCGTCTTTGAACCAGGCAGTCAAGGACAAAAGTGTCCTAGAGTCTTCATTTGCAAAGCAACTTTCCCGTTCCGTAGAGGAGATTAGGAGCCTGAAGGATTTATTGGACCAAAAGGAGGTGTATTATGGTGAACTTGTACAATTGCTCACCCAAACCTAGGAGGACCTCCGCAACTCTTCAGAAAAGGTCCGGTTTCTGGAAAGATCATTCACTCATTTACAGGCCTCTCACAAAGCTGTCGTGGCTAAAAGAGATGAGTTAAGAGATGAAGCTGAACAGTGTGAGAAAGATTATGAAGCTCTTGAAGACAAAGTAGCCATTGGTGTTACCTGGTCTTATCTTAACGCCCGCCTTGACACATTAACGGAAATGGGCCAAGAGGTTTTTGACTTGGAAGCCAAAAATTTTAACGCCAAAGAGACGATTGAGAGGTATCAGCAAAGTCAGAACCTTTATTCACCTGAGGTTGAGGTCCCTGCTGCTCATGTATCCCCATCTCAAGTTGTTCCTCCTGTCAGTGAAGACAACCCCCATATGGAAAAGTTTAAAGAATTTGTTTTTTTTTATTTGTATCAATTGGTGGTTACCCCCAGTCCCATCGGGGGTAAAGGTGGATCCTATGTAAGTCCACAATTGACAACTTAGGGGCAACCAATGTATAAATCAATCCGGCATAGACAAAGTTAACACTTAGTTTACTTTGTCGTAATTTATTAATATCAATATCAGCATCGCTTTAGCTTTCTTTGAGTTTTTGTTTTACTCTCAAGTCTTTGCATGATTTCTTTTTGAGGTTTTTGTTTTACCTCTCAGTTTTGATTTTGCATTAAATAATGCTTAGATTTTTCGTGCCTTTTCGTTAATAGGTACGATTCATAAAAGATGGCCCTTTTTTGATCGACACTTAATGAAGAAGACGTCCTAACTTCATATTGGTGTAAATCTACAAAAGAGAGATAGGAATCTCACATGTTTTTCTTTAACAATGTTTTGAATAAGTTTTTGCATTGTTTCAAATTTTCATAACATTTCACATGTGTTTGTGTATCATCTATAACTCGTTTTGTAACTGTTTTGCTTTCAAAAGATTTGATATGAACTTGTACATGTAACTGTTTTTCTTTTGCAACAGTTTTTTCGAATTAGTACAAGGGAATAACTGTTTTTTATTTATAACTGTTTTTAAATATAAGGGTATGAATTTTTACCCATAACTATTTTTAATTGATAACCGTTTTTAAATGAATACAAGGGTAATGCTTTTTAATCTGTTACTATTTTTATTCATAACAGTTTTGTGAATAGATACAAGGATAGTGATCTTTCATCCGTAAATGTTTTTATTTATAACAGTTTTCTGAATAAGTACAAGGATAATGATCTTTCATTCATAACTGGTTTCATTTACAACAGTTTTTGAGTAAGTACAAGGATGATGATCTTTCATTCATAATTGTTTTCATTTACAACATTTTTTGAGTAAGTACAAGGATGTGCATTTTTACCCGTAACTAATATTCTGCCTCTAACCTGAACATTCATTTACATTTACGAATATGTTTTTCGAAGGTTTTGAATCAGGCTTTGTGTTTTTGCCTTTGGCTCTTTGATTTTGCTCATAGTACTTGATTTGTTAGAAAGATGGATCTTTGGGATTGAGCTTTGACTTTTTGATAGTCTTCTTTGCTTTTTCTTTGCCTTCCATACTGTATAGTCCCCCGAGTGTTTGAGCTTTGAAGAATGAAATCTTGAGCACTTGACTATTCCTTCCTTGTGGTCCTTTAAGGGACTCGAAGGTATATAGTTTTTAGATGATGACTGCTTAACCCTTCAAAACGTCTGTCAGAAAGTTGTAACCCTAGACCAGGAATTCAGCTACTTTCTCGTGTCTTTGCAGGTCTAGTAGTATCATCATCTGGTGATGGGTTAGCTTTTTGGCTATCATCTAAAATGGTTAGTATAATTTTAACTGCACAAAAGTAAAATCGAATGTAATGATACCTGACCGGGGGTATTCCTTTTACTCAGAAGTAGTACTCTTCAAATGAAAAACATTCCAACTGGTTGGTAGGATTCTGCCGTCCATAGCCTCCAGCTCATAAGTGTCTTTTCCAGCAATTCCACGAATCTTGTAAGGTCCTTCCCAATTTGGATTTAGCTTTCCCGCACCAGCTTCCTTCGTTGATTGGAAGACTTTCTTGAGAACGAAATCCCCAATTTTAAAATATTTGAGGTGAGCTTTTCTGTTGTAGTATCACTCTATAATTTGTTTTTGGGATGCCATACGTATTAGTGCAGCTTCTCTTCTTTGTTCGAGCAAGTCAAGGTTGGTCCTCAACTCGTCGTTGTTCGCTTCTTCCATTGTTGTTGTGAACCTTGTGCTTGGTTTGCCGATTTCCACTGGTATTAAAGCTTTCACATCGTAAACAAGTGTGAATGGAGTCTCTCCCGTAGCTATTTTTGCAGTAGTTCTGTAAGCCCATAATACCGCCGGTAGCTCATCTGGCCAGTTTCCCTTGGATCTTTCCAACCATTTCTTTAGGTTGGTAATGATGACTTTGTTTGTTGACTCGGCTTTCCCATTAGCCACGAGGTGATATGGTGATGAAGTGATTCTTTTGATTTGCCAACTTTCAAAGAATTCTGTGATTTGTGAGCCTATGAATTGTGGGACATTGTCACATGAGATCTCCTTTGGTATTCCAAAATGGCATATATGAAGCTCTTGACTTCTTTTTCTCGCACATGTTTAAAAGCTTCTACCTCCACCCACTTTGTGAAATAATCAGTTAATACAAGTAAGAACTGTACCTTTCCTTTAGCTGGGGGAAGGGATCCCACTATATCCATGCCCCATTTCATGAATGTCCATGGAGATATCACTGGGTGAAGTAGCTCCGCTGGTCGATGCATATTGTTAGCAAATCGTTGGCATTTTTTGCATTTAGCTACGAAACTCTTAGCCTCTTCTTCCATTTTGGGCCAATAGTACCCTGCTCTGATTAGGGTTTTGACTAAGGATCTTGCTCCTGAGTGGTTTCCGTAGTGTCCTTCGTGTACTTCCTTCATAACGAACTCCGCTTTATTGGGTCCGAGGCACTTAGCTAAGGGACCTCCAAACATTTTGCGGTATAATATGTCACGAATGAGGCAGTACCGTGCAGCTTTTCGGCGAAGCGCTTGAGTTGCTTTCTTATCCTCGGGTATGGTTCCATTCTGCAAAAAGTTTAAATTTTGTTTCTCCAATTCCAGGTTAAATGGTTAAATGTTACCTCACTTTTATCTTGGTCGATTTCTGAATGAAATAGGTGAATGACAATTGCATTGTCTTTATTTGTCACTTCTACAACTACTGCGAGGTTAGCTAATGCATCCGCTTCTGCATTTTCCCCCTGGGTATTTGCATAACTTTCCATGACTGGAATTGTCTTACTAGGTCTCGTGCCTTTTCCAGATATTGTTTCATCTGGGCCTCTCTAGCGGCGTAAGTCCCCTGCATCTGGTTCACCACTAGTTGAGAGTCACTTTTGATCACGATTGGCTCGATTGAGAGTTCGCGTGCCAGTTCAAGCCCTGCAATGACAACTTTATACTCTGCTTCATTGTTAGTTATGGGATAACATATAATAGCTTGTCGTATTTTTTCATCCGTAGGTGATATTAAAAAAACTCCCAAACTAGCTCCTTTTACATTAGAAGATCTGACAGTAAATAGGGTCCATATTCCTGGATTAGCCTTGTTAAAGAGTTGTAACTTTCTTTCCGCTTCAGGGATTATGCTAGTATTAAAATCAGCGACGAAATCAACTAAATTTTGAGACTTTATAGCAGTCCTAGGCTGATATATTATGTCATGCTCGCTTAATTTTATTTCCCATTTGGATAATCTTCCTGATAATTGTTGTTTATGTAGAATATTTCTCAATGGGTATGAGGTCACAAAAGTGATTGGATGGCATTGAAAATATGGTCTTAACTTTCTAGCTGCCATTATTAAAGCTAAGGCTAATTTTTTTTAGATGTGGATATCTAGTTTCAGCATCTAATAAACACTTGCTTACATAATAAATTGGAGATTGTTTACCTTTGTCTTCTCTTACCATTACTGCACTTACGGCAATATCTGCAACGACAAGATAGACATAGAGCCTTTCCCCCTCTTTTGTCTTAGACAGCAATGGGGGTTTGATAGATAGGACTTCAGATATTTGAGATCCTGTTGACATTCTTCAGTCCATTCGAACAGATTCTGATTTTTAAGAACTGAGAAAAATTTAAAGCTCTTCCCCGAGGACCTGGAGATGAATCTTCCTAAGGCTGCAATTCTTCTTGTTAGTCTTTGAACTTCTTTTTTACTCGTAAGTATATTGGGTATCTCATCAATAGCTTTAATTTCAGCAGGATTTACTTCTATTCCTCTATTTGATACAAGGAAACCAAAAACTTACCTGATTCTACGCCAAAAGCGCATTTTTCTGGATTTAGTTTCATATTATACTTGCGTAGGATTTCGAAGGTAATTGAAAGATGTTGGAAATGATCTTTCACTTGTGTTGATTTCACCAGCATGTCATCAATGTATACCTCCATCGTTTTCCATATATGTTCCTGGAATATCTTGGTTACCAGCCTTTGATACGTGGCTCCAACATTTTCAAGCCAAAAGGCATGACTTTGTAACAATAAGTCCCCCTGTTTGTTATAAAGGAAGTTTTTTTCCTCGTCTGAGGGATCCATGTTTATCTACTTATAACCATAGTACGCATCTAGAAAGCTTAAAAATTCATGACCTGGAGTGGCATCAATTATTTGATCTATGTGTGGTAATGGAAATGAGTCTTTAGGGCATGCTTTATTTAAATCTGTGTAATCTACGCATACTCTCCATTTACCAATTTTTTGGGGCACTACTACGTATAGGCTAACCAATTAGGATATTTTATCTCACGTATTGAACCAATTTTCAAGAGTTTCTGTACCTCCTCGCCGATCACTTGGTTCTTGAATGGTCCTTGTTTTCTTTTCTTTTGCTTGACAGGCACGAGGGATGGATCATAATTTGGTTTATGAGTCATCACTTCTGGAGGAATACCTGTCATGTCTGAATGGGACCAAGCAAAGCAATCTGCGTTAGCCTTTAAATATTCAATTAACTTACCTCGTCCGCTGGGGCTTAGCCTCGTGCCTATGTGAATTTTTTGTTCGGGCTTTTGCTCGATCAGTGGAACAACTTCGAGTTCCTCCGTAGTTGTTTTGATATGCTCGTCCTCTTCTGGTTCCTGAATTACATCAGGGCTGGAATCCATGTCCGTATGTTTTGATATTTCTTCCATGGTGACTTGATTCACCTTCTCATGGCTATCTTCCTCCGTACCCGTTTGGATAGCATTTTCTTCCGTACTCATTTGAGCAACAGTTGTTTCCGTACCTGTTTGAGTGATTTTCTCGTCTTTTGATTTTTTCGTTTCTTCTTTTTTGTTAGAGTATGCTACAGAATTTATATTCCTTGAGGTTTGCTGATCGCCTCAAATCTGTTGAATTCCCCATTTGGAAGGGAATTTAATTACCTGATGTACGGTAGATGGTATTGCTTTCATGTCATGGATCCATGGTCTCCCCATGATTACGTTGTAAGCCATATCAGTATCAATGACTTGGAATCTAGTATTTTTTATTACTCCTTCTGCATAGGTGCTAAGCCCAATTTCTCCTTTTGTTATGACCGTAGAGTTGTCAAACCCATATAAGGCTCGTGCTTTTGGGATTACTTGATCCTCCATAGCATTTCTTCCACAACTCTCGACAAAATGATGTTGATTGAGCTACCTGGGTCAATCAACACTTTTTTTACGTTAGTGTCATGTATAAGTAGGGATATTACTAGTGCGTCGTTGTGTGGAAACATTAATCCGGTGATATCTGCATCGTTGAATGATGTTGTTAGCTTCCACGTCTTAACGAGTTCGCTTCCCGGATGTAATTTTGAACTTTGTTGTTCTCTAGCAGATTACTCTGTTCACCTCCTCTCCTCCATGTATCACGTTCACTGTTCTCTTTGGAGATGGTGGTTTTGGGGGCTTCTGCCTGTTCTTCATATATGCATGTTTACCTTTTTCACTACATAGTTCTGTTAGATAGCCCTGACTTAATAATTGTTCTACTTCACCTTGAAATAATTTGCAATCTGATTTTCTGTGCCCATGATCGTTATGGAATTCACACCAGAAGTCTGGATTCCTTTTATTTGGGTTTGACCTCATTTCTTTGGGCCATCGAACCTTATCACCCATATTTCTGAGTACTGAAATTAATTCATAAATACTTACATTGAAGTTGTAGTCTCCAATTCTTGTATTATCTCTATTTCGTTCATCCCGAAGGTCCCATATAAGGGTCGTAATTGTTCTTACATGTTCTGTTTTATGGTTCGGAGCGTCTAGAACTGGTTCGATCTTAAGCTTTTGACTGAGCAATGGTGTCTTCTTCTATTCGTAACTTAGTGATGTACCTGTTATAGACATCGTTCCACGTCGTGGCTGGGAATTCTCTCAAGCTTTCCTTGAGTCTTCGCGTGGATTCTGAGTTTTTGTCCTTTAAATTTCTTGCAAATGCCATGGCTTCCCAATTGACAGGTACCCTCAGCAGCAACATTCTTTCTCGTTGAAACCTGTCTACAAATTCACGAAGCAACTCCGTGTCTCCTTATTTTATTTTGAATATGTCTTCCATCCTTTTTTTGACTTTTTGCGCACCGAAATGTGCTTTTATAAAAGAATCTGCAAGCTCAGCAAAAGAGTCAATAGATTTTTCAGGTAGAAGAGAATACCATGTTAGTGCTCCTTTGGTGAGTGTCTCTCCGAACTTCTTGACTAGTACTGACTCAATTTCTTGTTTAGTCAGGTCGTTGCCTTTTACTCCGGTGGTAAAAAAACGTTACATGATCACGTGGGTCTGTTGTCCCTTCGTACTTGGGAATATCATGCATTTTGAATTTCTTGGGAATAGGCAAGGGTGTTGCACTTGGCTTCCAAGGCTGTTGAGAATATATATCAACATCAATGCCTTTGATGACAGGTGGTACTCCAGGAATTTGCTCGATTCGATGGTTTTGTTCCTTCACCTGTTTCTGCAGGGTTAGTAACAAAGATTGTAATTCTGGACTATTGGACATACCTGGTCTTGCTTCGAGGGACTCATTTGGAGTGCCTTCACTTCTAGAGTTTGCTAATTCGGATTGTGGATTTTCCACAGTTATAGTGTTGTTAAGAGAAGGCGTAGGTGATGCAGCTGGTAGTCCCCTCATGAAAGCTTGTAAGGCTTGAGTCACATACTCACCAACCATTTGTTTCATAGTATCCTGTTCTTTAGCTTGTTCATTTTCGTTGAGATTGTTGTTTTGAGTCACAGATCATTCTGGAGAATGTTCCCTTGATCCTCGTGGGGATCCTGAGGGCGATGGAACTGGGGTTCCAATTCTTTGTTGGTTGTTTTCGTTGGCGTTCGACATACTTCGCAAATGTTATTTGAGAAACAAAAAACCATAGATTATCAGTTTCCCGGTAACGGAACCAATTTGTTTAACCAAAGAATTGTCGCGCCCCCCTTTTTCCTCGCGGAGATCGGGGTTTCGACACGTGACAACTCTTTTAAGGAAAAAGGTGTAAAAAGAGAGAGTCACCACCTAACGGGTTTGAGGTGCGTTAGGGCACCTAGGGTTTCATTTATAAACTAAATTGCTAACCAGAGATTGGGCAAGGGCTTGAAATTATCCCAAGGGGAAGGTGTTAAGCACCCCTCAGGATCCACATATGTGGTTCCCGGCCAAATAGTTTTCGTGAATTTGTACAATTAGGAAATAACAAGTAAAGGGCTCAAGTAAGAGGGGATTTGAAATATTAAACGAGCAAGTGTTTAGAAAACAATTATGAAACGACAAAGTTTTGAAAATATTATAACCTAGCAATTAAAAGAAATGATATCCCAGGTTTGAAATAATACGGATCACATCAATGCCATACCCGATAGACACTCCTTAAAGAGGGGCTACACGTGGTATTAGCGCATCGGTCATCATATCCATATTCTACCCTTTCACGCCCCGTGAAGGTAATTAAAGCGCGTGTTTGGTCACGAACTCTATTGCGTGCTGTTACCCGTCCCATCCTATCAGTCCCCGAGGAGATTAGGACTACTATCCTAAAGGAGGTACTAGGTTGATCCTTAGGTTTAAAGGGAAAGATTCTAATCGACAAACAATAACATTTAGGACTGCAAATAGATGGAAAGCACGTAAAGCAGATATGAGGCCCAAATATTCCTCCACAGATTATGCATATAATTTAGCACGACTCAAACACAGGTAAGGGTCTTATTAATTTCAGAATCCTAAAGCATGATATCTAGCCGAAACTGGAATATAATAGAGAGGTAGTTTGGTTGCTTAATTCAGAGAAGGAATATCAGTTTTTTTACTTACTGATTTTAACCTGTTGATAATTGAGCAGCATATATGAAGAAGTATATTTCCAATTTTAACAGATCTAACACCTAAGGCTTGCCTAGGCATGCCAGTTATTACAGAAAATTATTTGAATCATATTACTAAGCATAATGTTCTAGGTGTTCAAATTTCAGAAAATAGTTACCAAACTGGATGAGTCTGTTTTTATGAAGAATCAAGCTAGGGGATGCCTAAGCGAATACAAATGCAATCCTAAAGCATGATATCTAATGCAAAGAAAATGTAGAATGATGCAGGACCTAAACATGATATTCTACATGCACGAATATTTCAGTTCCAGAACATGCTTTCAAAAAATGTAGAAGGAACTATTTATTAACATTGCATTTATCCTAAGGCAGGATATCTACGTGTTCGTATTGCATTGCAGTTTCAGAAAACCACTTGTTTATTAGTTTATTAAGCCTAATACATGATCCCTAGGTGTACATGGCAGCGTATAAAGTAATGCAAAAGTACCAGTTATTGACATATTTTAACACAGGATTTTCTAAATGATATGAGGATGAACATGCTGAAACAGTATACATGGATCCTAAGGAACAGGATTTCTAACGCATAGATATGAACCTACACATGATCTCTATTGTGAAGATAAGGAATTAAAAGCCTAAACATGATTTCTACCCTTTATAGTAACCAAACATGCATGGTTATCCCCTCCCATTTCACTATCCACCCCAATAAGTTGTTTACAAATTATTACAAGCCAGGAGTTATTAATTACATAATATAAGAGAAAATGAGAAGTTATTCTATAGCGAGCCTTCAGTAGGCCCAAATCCTCCGAACCTCAATGCCTTTGGTGTTTCATAGCCTTTCATAGTCCGGGTGTGTCAAAGTTCCTGTGATAACCCAAAAGGTCATCCTGTGTTAATTTTAATTAAATATGTGTTCTAAGGCCTCGAAAGCCTCCGTTAATCCAACCTCGATGTGTGTGACCAGACCGTGCACATAGCCGGGAGGGTCCGTAGGAAAATATGGGACTTGGGCGTATGCCCGAAATCGAATTCCGAGGTCCCAAGTTCGAGAAATGAATTTTTAAAGAAAATTGTTTCCTAAAAATAATAAAGACTTTTGAAAATGGAATTTGATTTGAAACATGTGTTACCGGGCCCGTATTATGGTTTCGGAGCCTGGAACTGGTTCAATATGTGTTATTTGAGTTATTTGTGAAATTTGGTAAGGAAAAGACTTGATTTGACGTGTTTCGGATCAAAAATGGAAAATTGAGAGTTAATGGAGTTTTGAGAAAATTATATAGAAATAAGGACTTCCTTAAATTTGAAATTTGGTTTGGAACGTGATTTTATGTTATCGAGGTCCGAATGTGATTCCGAGAAAGGGAATGGTTCCATTATGTCATTTATCACTTGTCTGCAAAATTTGATGTCATTACGAGTTGTATAGGTCGGTCCGACGCATTTTTTATAGAAATTAAGAACTTGAAGTTTCTTAAGTTATGGTTTTAGGGGTGTTGGGGTGTGATTTTGAGATTTAGCGTTGTTTTGGGTGTTCTGAAGGCTCGAGCGAGTCCGTTTTATTATTTAGGACTTGTTGGTATATTTAGACGGGGGCTCAGGTGGGCCCAGGTGCCTCCCGGACACCCAACGGGGCTAAAACCCAGCTAAAATAGTTGCTGGTGCAACTGTTGCTGGTGTGACCGCAGGTGCAGTTGCCCAGCCACAGGTGCGGAAGTTCCACAGGTGCGGTTCCTTTTCCGCAGGAGCGGAGCCGCAGGTGCGACCCCAGCCTCCCTTGCCATTTTCCGCAGGTGCGATATTTTTCTCGCTGGTGCGGTCCCAAGGCCGCAGGTGCGGAACCCCTGTAGGCCAGACTGTATATAAATGTAAAAGGTCGGGATTTCTTCATTCCCTTCATACCAAAAACTCCATTAGAGACTTGTGAGCTTGGGAAGAACTCACCACGACCTAGCTACTATTAACGTAAGTTAATTCCTTCCTAATACTAGTTTCATGCATGAATTATTAATGGGGTGTACCATTAAATTGGTGGAAAAAAATTCAAGAATTGGGTAGTAAATTTAGGGTTTTTGAGAAAATTTGCGTATTGTCCGTTTAATGCTATGAATTCAAGTGGAAACTTCATATTAATGATCCTTAGGCTATGGGTGAGTGTTTCCTTCGAGAATTTTCGGGATTCAAGCGTGCGGGCCGGGGGTCGAATTTTGGTATTTTTGGAAGGATGATAAAAAATTTATAATTAGGCTTTGGAATTGGTTTATTAAGTAATTATTGATGTTAATAAATCAATTATGTCTAGATATTATCGATTCAGAGTTGGATTCGAGAGGAAAGGCTGTGATTGAGGCTTGACTTGCATTTTTGGAGTCGAGGTAAGTGTTTGGTCTAACCTTAGCTTGAGGGAATAGGTGTAGAGTCTTATTTACTATGTGTAATTCATGTCCAACGTATAGGTGAGGTGACGAGTACCTATATGTTGCGGTCAAGCATGCCCGTGGGTCGATTGTGATGAATCATACCGTGTTCTTAACATTTTCTGTACTATGAGTAATTGGTGATTTAGAAGTGCTACATTGATGCCGTTTCATGACGTGGGAAGTTATCGATTTATTTGTTCAGTTGAGGCTTTTATTGTTGAAATTGTATTTCTAAGCGAGTTTGGTTATAGCTGAGTCCCTTGCCGGGACAATAGAATTTGGTTGAGTATTTCTGTACACTTGAGATTTCTTATTGTTAGTTTTCGCATTATATTGTCGTTTTATATTATTATCGCACGAGGGGACATGCCGTGCCTATTATTTATTATTTATCGCACGAGGGGACATGCCGTGCGAGTTGTTTATTATTTATCGCGTGAGGGGACATGCCGTGCCGATTGTTTACTATTTATCGCACGAGGGGACATGCCGTGCCGATTGTTTATTATTTATCGCATGAGGGGACATTCCGTGCCGATTATTTATTATTTATTGCACGAGGGGACATTCTGTGCCGAGTGGTTGTTATTTATGCACGAGGGGACATTCCGTGCCGAGTGATTGTGAGACTATGCACAAGGGGAAATGCCATGCCTGTTGTTGTTCATTACCTGTTCTGAGATGTTAAATTCCTGCTTTTACTTTCACATTTGAGTTATCACCATGTTCTACTGTGCTAGTATCTGTTGCCCCTTTTATCCCCAGCATGTTCTCCCCATATCTGCTTTTACTTGTTTATTTCCGTCGATATTTTCCTGTTATTATATAGAATTGCACAGGTATGTATATTGTTGTCCGTCTTAGCCTCGTCACTACTTCGCCGAGGTTAGGCTCAGAACTTACTCAGTACATGGGGTCGGTTGTACTCATGCTACACCTGCATTTCTTTATGTTGTGCAGACTTCGCAGCTGGACCCGGTGGACACTGATGGAGGGAGCATTCCATCAGTTCATTCAGGAGACATCGAGGTAGACCTGCAGACGTTCGTTGGCCTTGGCGTCACCTTCCGCCTTCTCTTTCAGTTCTGTCTTATTCCATAGTTTCAAAAACAGTCATATGTACTTATTTTCAGACCATTGTATTTAGTAATCTCATAGACACTTCGTGAGTATGTGACACCAGTTTATTTCGAAGCTTGCTATATTAATTTTGAACTTCGTTAACTTTCATATTGTTGACCACCATTGGCTTAGTAATCTTGTTCGTTTTAGTTGCTAATGAGTTTATTTAGTTCAAACATTGGCTTGTCTAGCGGGTTCAACGTTAGGCGCCATCACGACCTGAAGGTGGGATTTCGGGTCGTGACAGTTCCCTAAGGACCTCAAGGGCTCCCGGGCCATGCTCACACCCATACTTAGTAACCAGGAGTTAAAACATGTGCAGTGTGAAAATACCAACCTCAGTGTGTCAGAGTTCAGAGGGAACTCAAGAGGTTCCGAAAGCAGTGCTCATACTGAGGGGGTGGAACTTAAGAATCTAGGAATAAAGTGAAGTGCAAGGGATGAGTTTGAAAAGGTTTTGACAGGAAAAAGTGTTGAAAGAGATTTAGTTAAAACATTTCATAGCCCAGGGAGTCTGTTTGATAAACAGTTTTGAAAAGAGAGTATAGTAATAAGAAACAGTCCAAATACAACACCCAAAATGGGTTCATACACAGCCAAAGCACACAGAACCAAGACAGGTTCAGCCACTACAAACAAGGACAATGGGGGTGGGGACACATAGAACATTTAACTGCAAATACAATAACCCAGCAAAGATATAGGACTGGTTTAAACATGCTCAGAATCTACTGACAATGGCATAGTCACAAAACAAGACATGAAGGACCACATAGAGGGGTGATAGGGATTTGGGGTATATAACAAGTAAGAAAACAGTTGGTAAGTCATGCTCAAAAGCACACATAAAGGGTATATACTAGTCTAAAGGAAAGGGAAGATAGAATAGCATGCTAGTGATGTATTTTAATTATAGGTTTCACGAAAGAACCGCAAATAGAAGCAAACCAGAAACAACAAGAACTGAAACAAATAGAGAATCATATTGTTGTTGGAGCTTTGTATTGAAAGTAGGACATACCAGTGAAAAGGAGAGCAAGCAGAATGAAAGAGAAAGAGAGAGCACAATGGTTAGCCTTGGCTTGCAGCCGGCTAACAATTAGATAGTATCAAATAACACAAGAGAGAGAGAGCAGAGATTCTTTTAGTATAAGAGATAGTTTTGAACCCCAGTGTTCGTGTCCCTTGTTAATGAGAGACTAAGAGTACTTATAGTTTTGAATCATGCAGAAAATTAGGAAACAAATAATAGTTTAGAACAATTATAGAAGTAAGCATCAATCATCATCAATCTAATGTTAAGACTTCTTTTAATTAAGGAGTCATGTACAAACGGTAATAAGCAGTGTCAAACAAGGAAATAAATCATGTAAGAACTGATTTTAACATAAGAGACAGCATAGGTATAGAGCATGTGATTAGGACCAAGTTCAGAATACCCTAACTAAGGAAAGTATATTTTGACAGCAAAAGCATCCATTGAAATAAGGCAGGGAATAACTTAATTCCAGAAACCAGTAAGAAAACATCGAGTGAGATTCAAAATTACAGGAAATCAGCACCAATTAGGGAGAATATAACACATGTAAGAAAACACTCAAAATCAGTAGAGAATATTGTGTAAAAATCAGTAAAGTACTAGTCACAATTATTCAAGGATTCAAAATGGCAAAATAATATTGATTTAAACGGAGTAAACACACATTAGGCGAAAATCAGAAACCTTAGTATATGACATTAGGGATCATGTGAGTCAGGGAGGCAAGAAGAATCAAAGACGAACGACATAGGGCAAAGATCAATAAACACATATGCAAATATACAGGCAAACCATCAATTTTCAGGGGTTTAGGTCTAAATATTAGGGTTTCACACAGATACTAGTACGAATCAACAGAGTAGACATGATACACACAAGAGAGACGAAGAGTCATAAACCCTAATGGGAAAACAGAGTAAAAATTACTAGAACTTCAAGCTATTCGTGACAATCAAGCACATATACTGACCAAACCACAATGAAAAGGTTTCAACAATGGTAAATATGAGGGAAAATCATGCGATAGTGTTAAAAAATGACAAAGAAAACCATTTTGAGAAAGGGCTTCGGAACCCTAGTTAAAAGTGCAGAACTGTTTAGGAAAAATAGAAAATCTTTAAAGGAAACATCATAATAACTCGAAATATGCGTAGATCTATTGTAGATCTAAAATAATAAGAGGTTTCAAACATTAGGGTTTCAAAGAAAGCCTCAGAGAAGATAAGAAGAACCTCAAACATCACCGGCTCGAGCCTGAAAGGTCACAAACCTTACTCGAAATCAAGCCTTGGAGGCCTGAAGCAAATAGGAACACCATGGGTGTGAGTAGACGGGTCTTCGCCCTTCGAGGGCCTTGGGGATGACATTGCCGGTATAAGAGAACCATAAGAGGCAGGGGGTGAGGAATCCATGGTCTCCGGTGGAGAAGGCTGTCGGAGAAGATGAAGGGACTCGTCGGAGAAGGGAAGAGACATAAGTCTCTAGAAGAGACTAGAGAGAGAGAGAGAGAGAGAGAGAGATAGAGAGTATATAGATGAAAGACGGTGAGAAAAATGAGAGGGGTTGGGGGGTTAGTTCGAATTAATTCTTGTAATAACGATCTGGGCCGTTGATCTAATTTGATCAACGACTCAGATTGATCTGGAGTTGCCCCGGGTAGGAGGTTAATTTGGGCTGGGTAGTTAATTGGGTTAAAGGGTTGGGTATTGGGTTGAAATTGAAAGAAAATCAAAGTGGCTAGATTTTAAATACCCATGAAAATAGAATAAAATAATTAATAAAATAGGTAATAGTTATATAAAATAAAATTAATGCTAAGTAAGTAAAATTTAAGGTAATTGGCTAATATAAAAATATAAAACGACTAATTATGGAATTAAAATAGCATAAATGCACAATTAAGCCATAGTTGCAAAATCTGTGTAATTATAGCTAAATAGTGCCTAATTGGTTAATTTGTGAAATAATTAAATCCTAATAGGATACAATAGGATTAAAAACAAGATATTGAGTTGGGAAATATTTTAAAATTATTTATAATATAATTTATGAACAATCATTGAATACAAAAATACTAAATAAATAGGAAAATGAACTGATACAAATATAAAAAATTATGGAAAAGCATAATTCATTATGAAAAGTGATTTTGAAGGTAAAATGTAAGTTTGAAAATAATTTCGAGGAAAAATTGGGTATCAATAGCTGCCCCTCTTTACCCGGGAAGGATGAAAGAGTTGTCGGGTAAGATATGATGGCCAATTTTGACCGAGTAGAAAATGTTCTAAAGATTGAGGCCGCACCCTGGTTTCTGAGCTGCTTACATATCCCTGGTTTTACAGGAATCACGCCGTAAGTAGTTCAGGAGTCATCGGCAAAGTATACCGATGAAGTTTTACAAGGATGGACGCAAAGTGCAAGGTTTGGTGAACAAACGGCCTACGGGGTAGTTGGGAGAACTGGAGTGGTACCGCTCCTGTGATGACCCAAAAGGTCATCTTATGTAAATTTAATTATGACTGTGTTCTAAGGCCCCGAAAGCCTCCGTTAATCTCACCTCGATGTGTGTGCGCAGCCCTGGCGCGTAGCCGGGAAGCCTTTATGTGGAAACTTGATAAAGAGTTGAATTTATGATAATTAATTAAATAAAGTTGACTTTGGTTAATATTTTTTGTAAACGGACCCGGACCCGTGATCTGGCGGTCCCGAAAGGTCCGTAGGAAAATATGGGACTTGGGTGTATGCCTGGAATCGAATTCCGAGGACCCAAGTCTGAGAAATGATTTTTTAAAGAAAATTGTTTTCTGAAAATAATAAAGGCTTAAGAAAATGAACCTCGATGTGAAACCTGTGCTGTTGGGCCTGTATTATGGTTCCGGAGCCCGGAACAGGTTCAATATGTGTTATTTAAGTTATCTGTGAAATTTGGTAAGAAATGGACTTGATTTGACGGGTTTCAGATCAAAATGGGAAATTTAGAGTTAATGAAGTTTTGAGGATTTTCACAGAATTTGAAATTTGATTTGGAATGTGATTTTATGTTCCCGAGGTCCGAATGAAATTCCGAGGCCGGGAACAGTTCCGTTATGTCATTTATGACTTGTCTGCAAAATTTGAAATCATTCCATGTAGTATAGGCCGGTTCGGCACATTGAAATGAATTCTAGAATCTTAAGTTCTTAAGCATGATTCCATTTGGTTTTGGGGTTGAATTCTGAGTTTCATTGTTGTTTTTCGCGTTCCAGAAGTTCGAGCGAGTCCAAATCATTAGACTTTTCGGTGCTTTTGGAAGGGGTCCCGAGGAGCTCGGGTGAGTTTTGGACTCCCGGGAGCTAAGTTGGAAATACCAGATTTTTGCTGTCTGGTTTCCTTCTCTGCGATCGCAGAAGGTGGGTCGCGATCGTGGAGAAGAAATTTAGCTGGGCTGCTAATTGTTCTTCGCGATCGCAGCTTCCTCTTCGCGATCGCGAAAGGCTGGACTGCATGCCTTCGCGATTGCAGTCCCATCCTCGCGATCGCATAGTGCCAAGCCAGGGCCGGGCACAGTTACTCTTCGCGATCGCAAGACCTCTGCCGTGATCACAGAGGTCTGTCCAGTTGGCCTTGGCGATCACAGGACCTCTACCGTGATCGCAGAGGTCTGGCCAGTTGGCCTTCGCGATCGCAGAGGTCTGGCTAGTTGGCCTTCGCGATCGCAGGGCCCTTGTCGCGATCGCAGTGAAGGAATTTCTGGGCAGTTTTATTAAATACGGGAATTAGCCTATTTCCTCCATTTTCATCTTCCTCCTCATGTCTTTAATGAGCTCTTCAAGGAAACTTCCACCACTGCTATTGAGGTAAGTAAATTCCATGTTTTTACTAGTTTCAAACATCAATTCCTAGTTAAATTCCCTACTAAATTATCAAAAATCATAGAATTAGGTAGTAATTTTAGGACTCTTGAGGGTTTTGTGATTTTCCATTTTGGGCCATGAATTAAAGTAGATATCACACCTTAATGATCCTTAGGCTATGGGTGAGTGATCCCTTCGAGAATTTTCGGAATTTGGACATGCGGGACCGGGGTTGGAATTTGGAAATTCTTCAAAAATAGATTTTTTTTTTAATAACTAAGATAATTTCCCACGTTGTGCATGCATTGATTTAATATTACACCTTTTGGCTAGTTGCGAGTCCTCGGGTGTAGAGTTCGGAGTGTCGGGCGCAATTGTGGTCCGAGGGGTAGTTTCGGCATGAGGTGAGTCACCTTTCTAACCTTGTAAGAGTGAATTGTCCCCATAGGTGATGTACATGCTATGTGTAAATTGTTTGGGGGCTACGTACGCACCAAGTGACGAGAGTCCGTACGTAGCGGCTATCATTGTTATGTCCGTGTAGTTAGGCCCACATCATGTCTTATATGTTTCCTCGTGATGCCTTATATGCTTCCTCGTAATGCCTTATATGCTTCCTTGTAATGCTTTATATGGTTCATTGTGACGCCATATGTACCACGAGATCATGTTTTGTATAGTATTGTTCCTCTGAGGCATTATGGAAAATTGTTGAATTGAAAGGAATTTGTTATGGAAAGTAAGTATTATAATATATATGGGATCGGGTCGTACGCCACGACAGGTTTGAGAGTTATTATGCCTATATGGGATCGGGTCGTACGCCACGGCGGAGTCGAAAAGTAATTGAAATATATATGGGATCGGGTCGTACGCCACGGCGGAGTCGAAAAGTATTTGAAATATATGTGGGATCGGGCCGTATGCCATGGCGGAGCCGAAAAGTATTTGTAATATATATGAGATCGGGTCGTACGCCATGACGGAGTTGAGAGGTATTGTACGCATATTGGATCGGGTCGTACGCCATGACGAGTTTAGAAGGTACCTTATGGGAGCGGGCCGTACGGCACGACAGATCTAAGACTTGGTGTTTATTGGTTCGTTTCGGTGGTCCTACCCTTGAAAGCGCATTATTGCTCAATTCAGTAGTTCTTTGGATTTCTGCTCTTGTTATATACTTGTTGCTTATTTCCTGTCATGCCTACTGTATTTCATTATATTCTATCATATGTTATTTCTGGTGGACCTTAGTGAGTATCAAGTCGACCTCTCGTCACTACTTCTTCGAGTTTAGGCGGGATACTCACTGGGTACATATTTATTTTAATATGTACTCATGCTGCACTTTTGTATTTAACTGTACAGGTACTGAGGCTAGTGCTTCTGGTTATTGTACCGGAGATAGATCCTGAGCTAGTGGACTTAACTTCACGGTGAGCTGCTTCCTCTGGCGATCCCCAGCAGCACCATGGAGTTTCATTTACTTTCGTTGTTTTCCCCGTCTATTTCATCCAGACGGTGGATTTGTATATATTATTATCTTTTGTATATTCCGTTAGTATGCCCATGACACTCATGACACTAGTTCCTGTCACACACGTAGTGTATATTTTGGGATAGGGGTTGTATATCCATACATATGCTTTATTTTGGCCATGTATTGTTATGCTTTTAGTTTCATATCAAACTATCATCATGTTTAATTGTTTTAAATTGTTAAAAATTGACTTGTTTAATCAAACGGGAAGGGTAACACCTAGTTTAATTCAGATTGGCTTGCCTAACCCCGTCGTTTGGCGCCATCACGACCTGGGCTAGGATTCTGGGTCGTGACAACATGGTATCAGAGCCCTAGGTTCACGTAAGTCTCACGAGTCACGGGCAAGCTTAGTAGAGTCTTGCGCATCGGTACGGAGACGTATGTACTTATCTTCAGGAGGCTATGGGGTGTTAGGAAACTTCTCTTTATTCATATCCTGTCGTGCAATCTATGATGTACTCAAAGTTATTCTTATATTCTCTCACAAATGGTAAGGACGCGTGCATCCGATGTTCCTGTTCCGGGAGATGCCGCTGCCCCCGCCGCCCGAGGTCGAGGTAGAGGCAGGGATAGAGCACCTGCTCGAGGTAGGGGACGAGGGCGTCCCAGAGCTACACCAGTGGCACCACCAGAGGACCCTATTATGGAGGAGTAGGATTAGGTGCCTCCAGTAGCACCTGCTCTAGTGGATATCATGACGGGGCCAGGCTTCCAGGAGGTCATGGGCCGTATGCTGCGATTCATAGACACTATGACCCAGGCTGGTTTATTTCCAGCCGACCCTGCTACTTCTCAGGCGGGAGGGGGAGTCCAGACCCCTACCGATCAGGCCACAGGTCAGGCAGCAGCAGCACGTCATACCCTGAGCACACCGCCCATGGGAGGGGTTCAGCCCGTAGTAGCAGCCCCAGATCCCAGGCCTGTTGTAGAGGGTGACCAACAGAAGATGTTGGATAGATGGACCCAACTTCGCCCTCCAGTCTTCGGGGGTGAGGATGCTCAGGATTTTATTGATAGGTGCAGGGACAGACTGCACAACATTAGGATTTTGGAGTCCCATGGAGTGGATTTCACCACATTTAAGTTAGAGGGCAGAGCTCACAGGTGGTGGCAGTCATATATTCTCAGCAGACCAGCAGATTCTCCTCCTGTCACTTGGGATCAATTCACTCAGCTATTTCTAGACAGATACATTCCACCTTCTGAGAGGGAGGAGTTACGGGGTCAGTTTGAGCGACTAGAGCAGGGCTGATGTCCGTGACTGATTACGAGGCTAGATTTTCCTGAGTTATCCCGCCATGCCCTTATGATATTGCCTACTGATGCCGAGAGGGTGAGGCGGTTTGTGGCAGGCTTGCATCCAGGTATTAGGGCCTCTATGGCCCGAGAGGTGGAGATGGGTACCCCCTACCAACTTGTAGTCGAGATAGCTCGACGGATTGAGGGGTATCGGTTAAGGAGCAGGGAACAGGGTCAGCAGGGTCAGCGGGACAAAAGGGCCAGGTTCTCAGGAGAGTTCAGGGATGCTTCAGCTAGTAGCAAAGGTCAGTTCGGGGGTGGGCAGCCCAGCAGACTTTCATATTCACCACCCCCACTACCCCCTCGAGGTGGTTCAGTGAGGCATCATCTCGACGCTATGCCAGAGCGTTCCTATCGTCCTCTAGCCATCCAAAGTGCACCCATCGGTTATTCCAGTCATCAAAGATCCTCCAGTTCCTATTTCAGTGCCTTACAAGAGGGTTCACACCGCCCTCCGGCTATTTAGGGTTCTTACTCTTTAGGGCAGCAAGCTGTAGTGCTAGGAGGTTATTTCGAGTGTGGGGAGTCGGGTCATATGTGGAGGTATTGTCCTAGGTATCGGGGCAAGGCAGTGCAACAAAGTTGTCAGCCTAGGAGTTTAGCACCAATAGTCCGGCCACCTCGAGGTGGAGGGCAGGTCGGCAGGGGTCGTCCTAGAGGGGGAGGCCGGTCAGGAGGAGGTCAGTTAGTTCCTGTTCACTTTGGGGTAGTGCAGGCTTTCGGAGCCTCAGCCAGATTCTATGCCATTCCGGCCAGATCAGATGCAGTGGCCTCAAATGCCGTAATCACAAGTATTATCTCAGTATGTGGTAGAGAGGCTTCGGTACTATTTGATCCAGGATCCACGTATTCATATGTTTCAGTACTATTTGCTCATTTTCTGGATGTCCCTCGTGAGTCCTTGGGTTCTCCTATATATGTGTCCACTCCTGTGGGCGATTCTGTGGTGGTAGACCGGGTCTATCAGTTTTGTGTGATCATTTTCTGCGATTTCGATACCAGAGCTGATCTTTTGTTGCTGGATATGATTGATTTTGAGGTTATCCTAAGCATGGATTGGCTATCTCCTTATCATGTTGTGTTAGATTGCTATGCCAAGACAATCACTTTAGCCATGCCTGAGTCGCCTAGGCTAGAGTGGAGAGGTTCTTCAGTTAGTGCCTCCATCCGGATCATTTCCTTCATGAAGGCTCAGCATATGGTCGAGAAGGGTTGTTTGGCTTACCTTGCTTATGTGCGGGACACCACCGCCGAGTCTTCGACAATTGATTCAGTGCCGGTGGTGCGAGAGTTTTCAGACGTATTTCCTTCAGATCTACCAGGCATGCCTCCAGATCGAGATATTGATTTAGCTCCAGATACTCAGCATATTTCCATTCCCCCGTATCGATGGATCCTAAGGAGTTGAAAGAGTTAAAGTAGCAACTTGAGGAGTTGTTGGCTAAGGGGTTCATCAGGACGAGTGTGTCGTCGTAGGGTGCTCCAGTCCTATTTGTGAAGAAGAAGGATGGGTCTATGCGGATCTGTATTGATTACCGCTAGCTGAATAAGGTTACTATTAAGAATAAGTATCCTCTATCGCGCATCGATGATTTATTTGACCAGTTGCAGGGTGCTCGTGTATTTTCCAAGGTTGATTTGAGATCGGGTTATCATCAGTTGAAGATTCGGGCTTCAGATGTTCCGAAGACTGCATTTCGTACCAGATATGGCCATTAGGAGTTCGTGGTGATGTCCTTTGGTTTAACTAATGCCCCAGCAGCATTCATGGACTTGATGAATATGGTATTCAGGCCGTAAATTGATTCCTTCATCATCGTCTTCATTGATGACATCTTGATTTATTCGTGGAGCCTAGGTGAGCATGAGCAGCATTTTAGAGTTGTGCTCCATACCTTTCGGGAACAGAAGTTGTATGCTAAGTTCTCCAAGTGCGAGTTCTGGTTAGATTCCGTGGCATTTTTAGGGCATGTGGTATCTGGAGAAGGTATCAAAGTTGATCCTCAGAAGATCGAGGTGGTTGAGAGTTGGCCGCGTCCTACTTCAGCTACAGAGATCAGGAGTTTCTTTGGCCTAGAAGGCTATTATCGTCGTTTCGTGGAAGGGTTCTCTTCTATTGCAGCTCCATTGACCAAATTGACTCAGAAGAATGACCCATTTTGGTGGTCCGACGAGTGTGAGTCGAGCTTTCAGAAGCTCAAGTCATCTTTGACCTCAGCACCAGTTTTGACATTGCCTTCCGGTTCTGGGATGTATACTGTGTATTACGACGCTTCACGCGTCGGGTTAGGATGTGTGTTGATGCAGGATGGCATGGTTATTGCTTATGCTTCACGCCAGCTGAAGGTTCATGAAAAAAATTATCCTGTGCACGACTTAGAGTTGGCGGCGATTGTTCATGCTTTGAAGATTTGGCGGCACTATTTGTATGGTGTGTCATGTGAGGTCTACACTGACCACCGCAGTTTGCAGCATTTGTTCAAGCAGAGGGACCTTAATTTGAGGCAGCGAAGATGGATTGAGTTGTTAAAAGACTATGATCTCACTATTCTGTATCACTCGGGCAAGGCGAATGTAGTAGCAGATGCTTTGAGCAGGAGGGCGGCGACTATGGGTAGCTTGGCCTACATTGCAGGTGAGGAGAGACCTTTAACCTTGGACCTTCAGTCTTTGGCCAATCGCCTTATGAGACTAGACCTTTCGGAGCCTCGTCGAGTTTTGGCCCATGTAGTTGCTCAGTCTTCATTGTTGGAGGAGATTAAGGCTCGACAATTTGATGATCCATGCCTTGTAGAGCTTCGGGATACGGTGGTCCAGGGAAGGACCAAGGAGGTTACTTTGGGCGAGGATGGTGTTTTGAGACTCCAGGGCCGTTTATGTGTTCCTAATATTGATGGCCTGAGGAAGAGAATTCTAGAAGAGGCCCATAGTTCACGATATTTTGTTCATCTGGGTGCGACGAAGATGTACTGCAATTTGAAGCAGCACTACTGGTGGAGGCGGATGAAGAAGGATATAGTGCAGTATGTGGCTAGGTGTCTCAATTATCAGCACGTCAAGTACGAGCACCAGAGGCTAGGAGGATTGTTTAGTAGATGCCTATTCCTGAGTGGAAATGGGAGCGCATCACCATGGACTTCGTGGTTGGGTTGCCTCGGACTCTGCGGAAGATTGACGTGGTTTGGATCATCGTGAATAGATTGAGCAAATCGGCGCATTTTATTCCTGTGGCTACTACTTATACTACAAAGAGGCTGGCTAAAATTTACATTCGAGAGATAGTCCAGTTGCACGGTGTGCCGGTGTCCATTATATCAGATCTAGGTCCTTAGTTCACCTCGCACTTCTGGAGAGCATTGCACAGTGAGATGGGCACTCAGATAGATCTCAGCTCAGCACTTCACCCTCAGACTGATGGTCAGTCGGAGCGTTCGGTTCAGATATTTGAGGATATGCTCAGGGCATGTGTGCTTGATTTTGGGGGTCAGTGGGACCAGTTCTTGCCTTTGGCGGAGTTTCCATACAATAACAGTTATCACTCCAGCATCGAGATTGCTCCATTCGAGGCTTTATATGGCCGGCGATGTTGTTCTCCTATGGGGTGGTTTGAGCATGGCGAGGCCAAGTTATATGGCACAGATCTGGTGAGAGATGCTTTGGATAGGGTGAAGATTATTTAGGAGAGACTCCACACAGCTCAGTCCAGACAGAAGAGTTACGCAGATCAGCGGGTGCGTGATGTAGCATTTATGGAGGGAGATAAGGTTATGTTGAAGGTTTCGTCGATGAAGGGCGTTATGAGATTCGGGAAGAAGGGAAAGCTGAGCCCCAGGTTTATAGGCCCTCTCGAGGTGTTGAGGCGAGTTGGGGAGGTTGCTTATGAGCTCGCTTTACCTCCCGCCTTATCAGGAGTTCATCCGGTATTTCATGTATCCATGCTCCGGAGATATCATGTCGATTTCTCTCACGTGATTGATTTCATCACTATTCAGTTAGATGAGAAGCTAGGCTTCGAGGAGAAGCCAATTGCTATTATTGATAGGTAGGACCGCCAGTTGAGGTCTAAGAGAGTTTCTGTCGTAAAGGTCCAGTGGAGGGGCCAACCAGTCGATGAGGCGACTTGGGAGTCCAAGGAGGAAATGCGTAGCAGGTATCCGCAGCTATTCAGCACTTCAGGTACGATTCTACGTCCGTTCGAGGACGAATGTTTGTTTTAGAGGGGGATTGTGATGACCCAAAAGGTCATCTTATGTATCCGAGGCCCGAAAGCCTCCGTTAATCTCACCTCGATGTGCGTGCGCAGCCCGGGCGCGTAGCTGGGAAGCCTTTATGTGGAAACTTGATAAAGAGTTGAATTTATGATAATTAATTGAATAAAGTGGACTTTGGTCAACATTTTTGGTAAACGGACCCAGACCCGTGATCTGGCGGTCCCGGAAGGTTCGTAGGAAAATATGGGACTTGGACGTATGCCCGGAATCAAATTTCGAGGACCCAAGTCCGGGAAATAAATTTTTAAAGAAAATTGTTTTCTAAAAATAATAAAGGCTTATAAAAATGAACCTCGATGTGAAACATGTGCTGCCGGGCACGTATTATGGTTCCGGAGCCCGGAACAGGTTCAATATGTGTTATTTAAGTTATCTGTGAAATTTGGTAAGAAATGGACTTGATTTGACTGGTTTCAGATCAAAATGGGAAATTTAGAGTTAATGAAGTTTTGAGGATTTCCATAGAATTTGAAATTTGGTTTGGAATGTGATTTTATGTTCCCGAGGTCCGAATGAAATTCCGAGACCGGGAATAGTTTCGTTATGTCATTTATGACTTGTCTGCAAAATTTGAAATCATTCCGAGTAGTATAGGCCGGTTCGGCGCATTGAAATGATATCTAGAATCTTAAGTTCTTAAGCATGATTCAATTTGGTTTTGGGGTTGAATTCTGAGTTTCGTTGTTGTTTTTCGCGTTCCGGAAGTTCGAGCGAGTCCGTATCATGAATACAGACTTGCCGGTGCTTTTAGACGGGGTCCCGAGGGGCTCGGGTGAGTTTAGGACCCCCGGGAGCTAAGTTGGAAAAACCAGATTTTTGTTGTCTGATTTCCTTCTCTGCAGTCGCAGAAGGTGGGTCGCGATCGCGGAGAAGGAATTTGGCTGGGCTGCTGATTGTTCTTCGCGATCGCGGAAGGCTGGACTCCATGCCTTCGCGATCGCATAGTGCCAAGACAGGACCGGGCACAGTTACTCTTCGCGATTGCAGGACCTCTGCCGCGATCGCAGAGGTCTGGCCAGTTGGCCTTCGCGATCGCAGGACCTCTGCCGCAATCGCAGAGGTCTGGCCAGTTTGCCTTCGCGATTGCAGGGCCCTTGTCGCGATTGCAGTGAAAGAATTCCTGGGCAGTTTTATTAAATACAGGACTTAGCTTATTTCCTCCATTTTCATCTTCCTCCTAAAGTCTTTAAAGAGCTCTTCAAGGAACCTTCCACCACTGTTATTAAGGTAAGTAAATTCCATGGTTTTACTAGTTTCAAACATCAATTCCTAGTTAAATTCCCTACTAAATTATCAAAAATCACAGAATTAGTAGTAATTTTAGGGCTCTTGAGGGTTTTGTGATTTTTCATTTTAGGCCATGAATTCAAGTAGAAATCATACCTTAATGATCCTTAGGCTATGGGTGAGTGATCCCTTCGAGAATTTTTGAAATTTGGACATGCGGGACCAGGGTTGGAATTTGGAAATTCTTCAAGAATAGAGATTTTTATTGAATAACTAAGATAATTTCCCACGTTGTGCATGCATTGATTTAATTGTACACTTTTTGGCTAGCTGCGAGTCCTCGGGTGTAGAGTTCAGAGTTTCGGGCGCAATTGTGGTGCGAGGGGTAGATTCAGCACGAGGTGAGTCTCCTTTCTAACCTTGTAAGAGGGAATTGTCCCCATAGGTGATGTATATGCTATGTGTAAATTGTTTGGGGGCTACGTACGCACCAAGTAACGAGAGTCCGTACGTAGCGGCTATCATTGTTATGTCCGGGTAGTTAGGCCCACATCATGTCTTATATGTTTCCTCGTAATGCCTTATATGCTTCCTCGTAATGCCTTATATGCTTCCTTGTAATGCTTTATATGATTCATTGTGACGCCATATGTACCATGACATCATGTTTTGTATAGTATTGTTCCTCTGAGGCTTTATGGAAAATTGTTGAATTGAAAGGAATTTGTTATGGAAAGTAAGTATTATAATATATATGGGATCGGGCCGTACTCCATGGCAGGTTTGAGAGTGATTATGCCTATATGGGATCGGGTCGTACGCCATGGCGGAGTCGAAAAGTATTTGAAATATATATGGGATCGGGTCGTACGCCACGTCGGAGTAGAAAAGTATTTGAAATATATATGGGATCGGGTCGTACGCCACGGCGGAGTTGAGAGGTATTGTCCACTTATGGGATCGGGCCGTACGCCACAACGAGTTTAGAAGGTACCTTATGGGAGCGGGCCGTACGCCACGGCGGATCTAAGAATTTGTGATTATTGTTTCGTTCGGTGGTCTTACCCTTGAAAGTGCTTTATTGTTTAGTTCAGTAGTTGTTTGGATTTCTGCTCTTGATATGTACTTGTTGCTTATTTCCTGACATGCCTACTGTATTTCATTATATTCTATCATATGTTATTTCTGTTGGACCTTAGTGAGTATCGAGTCGACCTCTCGTCACTACTTCTTCGAGTTTAGGCGGGATACTCACTGGGTACATATTTATTTTAATATGTACTCATGTTGCACTTCTGTACTTAACTGTACAGGTACTGAGGTCGGTACTTCTGGTTATTGTATCAGAGATAGACCCTGAGCTAGTGGATTTGACTTCATGGTGAGATGCTTCCTCTGGCGATCCCTAGCAGCACCATGGATTTTCATTTACTTTCGTTATTCCCTGTCTATTTCATCCAGACGGTGGATTTGTATATATTATTATCTTTTGTATATTCCGTTAGTTTGCCCATGACACTCGTGACACTAGTTCCTGGCACACACGTAGTGTATATTTTGGGATTGGGGTTGTATATGCATACATATGATTTATTTTGGCCATGTATTGTTATGATTTTAGTTTCATATCTAGCTATCATCATGTTTAATTGTTTTAAATTGTTAAAAATTGACTTGTTTAATCAAACGGGAAGGGTAACACCTAGTGTAATTCAGATTGGCTTGCCTAACCCTGTCGTTGGGCGCCGTCACGACCTGGGCTAGGATTCTGGGTCGTGACAGCTCCTGCCTGGATGGCGGTTGCTAGCCGGATTACCTGCAAATGAACAATACAAGCATATATCGTGCGTAATTTAAACATGATGCAAATTCCCGTTGGACTATGAATGTTGTCTTTGGACGGTTAAGGATGACGTCCTTGGACCATGATGTCCTAGGCCATGAATTGCTTGATGCAGGATTCGCAGGCCATTAAATGATGTTCTCGGGCCATGAAGATGGTGCCTCCCAACCATGATGCCCTCGAATAATGATATGCAAACTGATAAAAGAGATCCTCGGGCCATGACATTGTGTTCTCGGGCCATGAAGATGGTGCCTACGAACGATGACGCCTTTGGATAAGTTGGCGATATTTCAGCCTATGAAGATGCAATGGTATGATGCTAACAAGACAGAGCTTAGTCTTGCGAATTAAAGGGGAAGAGCTTCGCCCCAAAGGAAGCGAAGTAAATAATGATAGAGACAGGGGTTGCTTTTGAAAAGTAAATGGGAGGCAGCGTTTAGCCTCGGAAGGCAAAATGGTAGCCTTATGCAAATGCAGATAGAGGTAGAGCTTGACCTCGGAAGGCAGAAAGTTAGCCTTATGCAATATGTGAATGCATATGGAGACAACGTTTAGTCTCGGAAGGCAGAATGGTAGCCTTATGCAAATGCAGATAGAGGTAGAGCTTGACCTCGGAAGGCAGAAAGGTAGCCTTATGCAAGATGTAAATGCAGATGAAGACAACATTTAGTCTCGAAAGGCAGAATGGTAGCCTTATGCAAGAAATAAAATGCAGATGGAGACAACGTTTAGTATCAGAAGGCAGATTGGTAGCCTTATGCAGGATGTAAATGCAGATGGAGACAACTTTTAGTATCAGAAGGGAGAAATGTAACCTTATGCAAGATGTAAATGCAGATGGAGACAAAGTTTAGTCTCAAAAGGCAAAATGGTAGCCTTATAAAAGAAATAAAATGTAGATGGAGACAGCGTTTAGTCTCGGAAGGCAGAATGGTAGCCTTATGCAGAATGTAAATGTAGATGAAGACAACATTTAGTCTCGGAAGGCAGAATGGTAGCCTTATGCAAGAAATAAAATGACAGCAGGAGTTCTTAGCTGATGATAAATTGCGACAATGTGATTGTGGTGAGTATCGTGATAATGAAGCATCATTTTGTGCTAATAATAAATGTTGGCATGTGCGACGATCTTGAGAAGCGTGTCTTTGAACAATGTGTGTTCTTCGAGCGGGTAGTATGTTTTTGGGGTCTTTTCCATCTTTGTGCCTGCATCCAAAGAAAAATGGTGAGTTCTGTAAGGGGAAAGGTTAGTTCGAATTTCCGCTGGCTATACTTGACTCATCTGCTTGACGATGATACTATATGTATCATTGGGGTAGTGTTTGCTAAACAAGTTGTTTCAAAAATAAATGTGCATGATTTTGTAGAAGTATAATTTAAGTATATAATCTAAATAGTTTTAGATGAACCGATGACCGTGCCGCGGTTTGAGACATTGCAACCTCTCCTGCTACGGAATTTTGAGGGTCCTCCTCAAAATTCTGCCCCGGTTTGATGGGTGAATACTTCTGACTATTGTCCGTACGGCGATTGGTTGAACTTCCTTCAGAATTTTGAGGGTCCTCCTCAAAATTATGCCCCAGTTTCCAATTACGGGGAAAAATGAAATTTTTATTGAATTGTGGTCGAACCCATAGAGCTGCGTACGTATCCCTTTTTAAACGGGAATCAGGTCAGGCATAGTTCAATTTACATTGTTGACAAAAGCATAAAGAATTACACATAGTAGCGTTTGACTGCATCTGAATTGATTGGTTTTGGCCAAACTTCTCCGTCCATTTATGCAAGTATAAGTGCTCCTCCTGTCAGTACTCTGTGAACCATGTACGGGCCCTGCCAGTTAGGAGAGAACTTCTCTTTGGCCTCGTCTTGATGTGGAAAGATTTTCTTTAACATCAGCTGCCCTGGCGTGAATCGTGTCGGCTTGACTTTCTTTTTGAAGGCTATGGACATTCTGTTCTGGTAGAGTTGACCATGACAAACTGTGTTCATTCTCTTTCCATCTATGAGGTTCAGTTGCTCATAACGGTTCCTTACCCGTTCTGCGTCGCTGAGCTCAGCTTCTTGTATGATTCTCAGAGATGGAATCTCAACTTTGGCAGGAATAACAGCCTCTGTACCGTAGACCAGCATATAGGGAGTTGCCCCGATTGGTGTGCGAACCGTGGTACGGTATCCAAGTAAGGCGAATGATAACTTCTCATACCATTGCTTGTATCTTTCTATCATCTTCCTTAGTATCTTCTTAATGTTTTTGTTAGTAGCCTCAACAACTCTATTCATCTGAGGTCTGTAGGCTGTGGAATTCTTGTGTTTGATCTTGACGGTCTCGCACATAGCTTTCATCAGGTCACTGTTGAGATTAGAACCATTATCGGTGATGATTGATTCCGGAACTCCGAATGGACAAACAATGCGGTCGCGGACAAAGTCGGCCATGACTTTCTTAGTAACTCCTTTGTAGGAGGCTGCTTCGACCTATTTGGTAAAGTAATCGATGTTGACCAGAATGAACGGTGTCCGTTGGAGGCGGCAGGCTCGATCGGTCCAATAACATCCATGCCCCAGGCGGCGAATGACCATGGTGAACTTGTTGCATTAAGCTCACTCTGAGGTACCTTTATCATATCTCCATGTATCTGGCAGCGGTGGCATTTCCGAACATACTGGATGCAGTCCGTTTCCATAGTTATCCAAAAGTAACCAACTCGGAGTGTCTTTTTTGCCAAAACAAAACCGTTCATGTGTGGACCGCAGGTCCCAGCATGAATTTCTTTCAATAGTTTTGATGCTTCCTTTGCGTCGACGCACCTTAACAACCCCAAAATTGGGAATCCTCCTATACAGGATTCCTCCGTTGTGAAAGAAATTGTTAGACAATCTCCGAAGCGTGCGTTTCTGAGTGGAATTTGCAAACTCTGGGTATTCTCCTTTTTCCAAGCATTCCTTAATATCATGGAACCAAGAATTTCCGTCTGCTTCTTCTTCGACATGGGCACAATAAGTTGGCTGATTATGTTGGGTACTCAACCACCCTGAGAACTTTGGCGTTGATCTGCTTGGTGACTTCTTCTTTGATTTTCAAACTCATGTCGGATTTGAACTTTCTGAGCGTTTGTTACACCGGCGGACACGGTTGATTGGTTGTCAATTTGTGAGCCACAATAGACGTGCTTAGACAAGTCATGTCATCATACGGCCAGGCGAATATGTCTTCATACTCCTTTAGAAACTCTTTGTACTTTTTCTTTTCTAATGGTGATAAATGAATGCTAATGCGAGTCTCCTTGACGTTCTCTGAATCTCCCAGATTGATAACCTCAGTCTCATACAGGTTGGACTTAGGTGTGTTTTCAAAGTTTTCGACCTCTTTAACAATCTCATAGGGTATATCGTCTTCATCTTAATCAATGTCCGTTTGCTGCGTTGTCTCATTGCATGTCACAGTCATTGGTTCATCAAGACATGTAATAGTAATATTGTATAGATAAAGTAATGAGAGAAAAAAAGTAGCAATAAATAAGAGAAATTAGAAAATGCTTTGATAAATTGAATAACTGTTTTGGACATTGAGGATCTTATTGTAGGAATTGAAAAATGCGGAAAGAAAAAATCATTTTGGTAAAACAATAAGTAATGCTTGTTTTAGCCTTGCTACCCCGAGGCTCGTCGGCTTTGGTTGTCTGGATAGACCAGTTCCTGAGATATACTCCTTTACTCATAGCATGTATGGAAGGGCCTTCCTCTCCCTCCTCCTCGAGGATAACACAGCAATCCATATCATCGTCCTCTAGGAACGAACTCCTCATTGCTGCAAGTGCTTCTTCTTCGTTTGATCCATAAATAATGTCAGGTTGTTGAAGGGTCTGCTCCAATTGCGGTATTGGGTGCTCCAAAGGGTAATAATGACCGCGCCAGGGTGGCGACCAATTTCTGAATTCTTCCCAGGTGTACTTGTACCCTAGAACGAAAGTAGTACCATGTTTCTTGAGCATTATAGGCTTCGTGATCCCTTGCAGGTTCTTACCAATCCCTTTGCCTAGTTCATATCCTCTCAAGTTTAGGATTCTCTCAATCTTTCTATCCCACCATTTGTCCTTGTCGATAGCATTGACCCGTTCTATGTGGTGGTAAGTTCCCCCACCTATCTTCCATTTTCCGTCAATCACTAGAATAGTCTGACGACTATAAATGGGGTTGCTACCGTCGCCATGAATAATCACTTCTTGGTGGTTCCACTCGAATTTCACCGTCTGATGTAGTGTCGATGCCACGGCCCCAGCAGCATGGATCCAGGTTCGGCCTAATAGCAGATTGTAAGATGCCGGGACGTCTATCACTTGGAAGTCTACTTCGAACCAAGTTGGCCCCATTTGTAGACGTAGACTAATCTCCCCAATAGTAGACCTTTGAGAACCGTCAAAGGCTTTCACGTTGATCGCTCCATCCCTTATCTCATGTAGCCCTTTACCCGATTTCTAGAGTGTTATCAACGGACGACTGGAACCTCCGTCGATCAAGATCCTCGTGATGAAATGATCTTCGCATTGCATAGTGATTTGCAGTGCTTTGTTGTGCCCCAATCCTTCAGGTGGTAACTCGTCCTCATGGAAGGTGATCTTGTGACTCTCCAACACGTGGCCCACCATATTGGCCATTTCCTCGCTAGTGATGTTGTTTGGTACATACGCTTCACTCAACACCTTCAATAGAGCACTTCGGTGCGTCTCAAAATTCTGTAGCAAATAGAGGATGGATATAAGTGCTGGTGTCTTGTTCAGCTGGTCGATGACCGAATACTCCTTAGCCTGTACTTTTCTCCATAGGTCATATGGACCTGTTTCAATAACGGGTGGCCTGTTGGAGGCCTGTTTGCTGGATTCAATCAGATGTTCAGGAGTATAGACTCTACTAGTTCTTGTCATACCCTGTACTGGGACAGCTTGCTGAGTTGTGACCTTGCCTTTCCTTCTTGCCTCGGCCGTATAGTCCCAAGGGATAGCATTGGTATAGAAGGGTGGCGTGGTCGACATCACCACTGGAATTAGTGCGGCTATCTTTACTTCGAATGGAACATGTGCCTTGGGTGGCAAAACTGCAACCTCAAATGGTGCGGGTGCATTTGTCGGAGACACAAACTCAACTTCAATCGGTACTGGTGTCCTTGCAGTTGGCGCTACTTCAAACTCAAGTGGTATGGAAATATTTACCTCAATATCCCCAAATGGTTGAATCTGGACTATGATTGGGTTGAGAGTGACTGCTAGTTTCTTTGGATCATCGCCTTCTGCGATCAACCCGATTGATCCCTCGGGGTCCCAATCATCTTCTATTTTAATCATGTGGATACATCCACCCTTATGGTCTGGTAAAGGATTGTTGCTGACGTTTGGAGCGGGGTTTTTTCCCACAATAATCTTGTTGTCAATGAGAGCATGTATCTTGTCCTTCAGAGAGCGGCATTCTTCGATGGTGTGTCCTTTCATGCCGGAATGGTATACACAGTATTTATTTTGCTTAACCCACTGAGAAGGGTTCTAAGGGGTGGCAGCATGGATAGGCGTGACGTAACCTACAACCTTGAGTTTCTCATACAACTGGTCAATGGGTTCAGCTGTGGCGGTGTACTACTTTGGAGGGCGGCGATCAAAATTGGGACGAGGTCTAGGGAAGTTTTGGCGTGTAGGAGGTGATTGGTAATGGGATGGCTGGGAATTATAAGTGTGGTACACAGGAGCGGGTTGTGAGTATCTGGGCGAAGTAGGTTGATATATGGGTGGTGGAGCTTGGTAGAAAGGTGGTGGAGCTTGGTAAGAAGGCGAGGGTGCTTGGTAATTCGGGGTTGGCTGGTATGTGAGTGGAGGTGTTGGATAGATTTGGTATTTGAGTGGGGATTTGGCTCTTTGTGCAACCATTACAGCTCCCACGTCTCTTTTCTTAGACACACCACCGGACTGTAAAACCTTGTTTGTAGCTTGCAAGGCTTCAAAATTCATGACCATACCGCTCTTAATACCTTCTTCGATCCGCTCCCCTAATTTGATAATGTCGGAGAATTTGTGATTCTCAATCATCATCAACCGTTCATAATACTGCGGGTCCTGGGCCCAGACAAAGAACTTGTTCATCTGCTCCTCTTCTAAAGCAGGTCTGACTTTAGCAGCTTCGGATCTCCAGCGAGTGGCATACTCACGAAAAGTCTCTGTGGGTTTCTTCTTCAGATTCTGGATGTAGAACACATCTGGTGCGTTCTTTGTGTTGAATCTAAACCTCTCCATAAAGTCAGTTACCATACCTACCTAGTTGGACCATATCTTGGGGTCTTGGCTGATGTACCAAGATAGTGCATCTCCCTTCAAACTCCTCATGAACAGCTTCATGCGGATTCTTTCATCCTTTCCTATACCGACCAACTTGTCACAATAGGTCCTCAGATGGACCCTCGGATCACTAGTATCGTCAAACATTTCGAACTTCGGAGGTTTGTACCCCTCGGGCAGTTCGACATCAGGTTGTATACAAAGGTCTTCATAATTCAACCCTTCGATTCCCTTGGTTCCTTCAACACCTTGAACTCAGCTAGTCAGTTTCCTAAGCTCCTCGGCTATGTTCTTGATGAGTAAGTCTTTTCCATCAGAATCGGATGCCTGTGAGATAGGCAGAGTGGATTGGGTCATGGTTTCCACATAGATAGGATTGTTGTGGAAATGGTCCTTTGTGTAATTCTGAGGTTCCGGGACAAGTAATGGAGTGTTTTTTGAAGTGTGTCAAGTCTTGCATTGTGTTGGGAGAGTTTGGTTCTTTGGCGGATATACGGAAGTCAATTTAAGGTCTTTTGGCTAAAGATAGAAAACTGAAGGTTTTTGAAGAATTCGACCGGAAATGGAAATTTTGATATCGGGGTCGGAATGCGATTCCAGAAGTTGGAGCAGGTCCGTAATGTTGAATATGACTTGCCTGCAAAATTTGAGGTCAATCGGACGTGGTTTGATAGGTTTCGGCATCAAATGTGGAAATTAGAAATTTTCAAAGTTCATAGAGTTGGATTTTAGTACGATTCATGATTTCGGAATTGTTTGAGGTGATTTGAAGCCCCGAGAAAGTTCATGGGATGTTATGGGACTGATTCATGTGTTTGGACGGGGTCCCAGGGGCCTCGGGTGTGTTTCGGGGTGGTGTCGGGGCATTTGGGAGAGAATTTGTTGTTGCTATTTCTGGTGTTTCTGGTAATGCTATGCGATCGCAGCCTTAGCTATGGGATCGCGGAGAGGAAATTGAGGGGAAAGGTTTTTGGCCTATGCGATCGCGGATGTTGGTGTGCGATCGCGGAGAAGGGGTGGGCAGGCTAGTGCAATCGCAAGGGCGAAGGTGCGATCGCGGAGAAGGATTTTGGTGGGAGCTGGAAATGGCCTGTGCGATCGTGGGCGTGCTTGTGCGATTGCGGAGGAGTGATCTGGGTGACCTGTGCGATCGCAGACGACTTCATGCGATCACATAGAAGGGCAGAACTGGGCAGTGTTGATTAAAACGGAATTTTGGCATTCTCTCTCATTTTTCAAAGCCATGGGCGATTTTTGGAGTGATTCAAGAGAGGATTTTCGTCATCTATGTTAAGGTAAGTTAATCCTACTTATTTCAAGTTATATACAAGATTATTACATGGGATTAAACATGAAAACTTTGTGGAAAAATTAGTATTTTGAAGAAAACCTAGAAATTTGGAAATTTGGATTTTAGCCACGAATTGAGCATGAATAATTGAGTAAAATGTGTAATTGAATTAGTAAAGCTTCGGTTAGAGATTTTCTTCAAGAAATTTTGAGGTCCGGGCACGTGGGCCCGAGGGAATTTTGGTCATTTCATTGAGTCGGGCTGAGGAACTTTGTAATTTGAATTGGTTATGATCTATTGAGTATATTTTCATTGAATTATCGTTATTTGGATAGTTTGGGAGCGTGCGCATCCATTTTTAGTCGTCGTAGAGGCTTGGAAGACGGTGATGAATCTTCGGAGCGAGGTGAGTCTCCTTTCTAACCTCGTAAGAGGGAAATTGTCCCTCTAGGTAACCTTGTTTGCTATGTGATCTTGTTTGGGGGCTACGTACGCACCGAGTGACGAGAGTCCGTACGTAGTGGCTATTACTGCTTCGTCCGGGTAGTTAGGAAACATCATGTTCATTGCTTTTCCCTGTTGTAGCATAGATATGAATTGTATACTTGTGTGATTGGTATTGTTGTCTTTGAATGTTGTGATACTTGGCTTGATTTAAGTGTGATAAGAGAATCATGAGATGGGATCGGGTCGTACGCCACGGCAGAGTGATGATTGATTATATTATGGGATCGGGCCGTACGCCACGGCATAGTGATGATTGATTATGTTATGGGATCGGGTCGTACGCCACGACATAGTGATGATTGATTATGTTATGGGATCGGGTCATATGCCACGTCAGAGTGATGATTGATTATATTATGAGATCGGGTCGTACGCCACGGTAGAGTGATGATTGATTATATTATGGGATCGGGCCGTACGCCACGGTGAGATTGAGACTACCAGGGTGGGATCGGGCCGTACGCCACGGCGAGATTGAGTACCATATGGGAGCGGGCCGTACGCCACGGCGGATACCAAACTTGTTTGATTTGAGATTGTTATTTGATGCCGGATATTGATGTACTTGATTATTTTTTTACTTGCCTACAGTTTTCCTTACATCCTGCTTACTTTATTACTGTTGGACCTTAGTGAGTATCGAGTCGACCTCTCGTCACTACTTCTTCGAGATTAGACGGGATACTCACTGGGTACATATATGTATATGTACTCATACTACACTTTCTGGCATTCTGTTGCACAGGTACCTTTATAGTACAGTGATTGATTTGAAGACTTATACTGACTGCATTCATCCAGAGGCGTTCCACAGCTGCCGGAGTCTCCCTTCTGTGTACTTACATTTTATATTTATTGCTTTTGTCCAATTTATTTTTCGGACAAGCGTTGTATAATTGTATAAATTCTTAGAAATTGCCCATGTACTTGTGTCACCGGGTTCTTGGGATGTGTTGAGTCTTGTTTTATTGAATTAAATGGATTCCCCGTCGTGTTTAATTTACAAAAAAATTTATTTATTTGATTATGAAATTCAATAAAGGCAACAATTTCGAAATTGTTAAACAAGGAGGTATTTCAACTGATTAAGGGGTTAGCTTGCCTGACAGTGGTGTCCGGCGCCATCACAACCCATAGGTTTTGGGTCGTGACAACGTGGTATCAGAGCTCTAGGTTCCCGTAGGTTTCACGAGTCATGAGCAAGTCTAGTAGAGTCTTGCGGATCGGTACGGAGACGTCTTTACTTATCTTCGAGAGGCTACAGGGCTGTTAGGAGTACTTCCCTTCTTGATTCCTCATCGTGCGACTTGATTCCTTTAAGGCTTATGCCTATGCTTCTTCCTACTCAATCTTACGCGTCGCGAAGCGCTTGTTATGAATCGAGGGTTGAGGACTTTTAATTATACTATGGATGTGGTGCGGGATGTTTCTCCCAACGTAGTTGATTGAGGCTATCATCGTTGTTCTGCGGAAGAATGTTTTGTCATCTTAGCTCAGTAGCTGTATTTCTGAGAACTTTGGGGTCGTGCTCAGGTGGTTATGAAACTTACGATTGGTTATGGTGCGATGTTGATACAAGGGTAGAACGGTTGCCCATGTGTTGGGGTGATGAACGGTTTGAAGGGAGGTATTCTTAGAGTGTGATTTCGAATTTCAGTATTTTGTACCGGCGGAGGAAAAACATTTGGATTATAAATGATTAGGTTTTGGGCTTATAAAATAGTAAGGATTGGTGCTGTCAAGTGAAATAGAGCACTCACCTGTAATAAGTTATCGTCGT
Source organism: Nicotiana undulata (assembly GCA_005239495.1). NCBI lineage: Eukaryota > Viridiplantae > Streptophyta > Magnoliopsida > Solanales > Solanaceae > Nicotiana > Nicotiana undulata. Next base: position 72,408 of record ML283340.1, on the reverse strand, counting down.
CTTTGATCAAATGGAATGTGTTAAGTTTGCCGACGTTACGGCTATTCGGTTGCGTTGGATTGGATTGTTGTGAATTAGTGTTGAAGAAGCGGCCGTCGGAGGTCATGGGGTGTTGTGGTTCCATATTGAATAAGCACTTTTAATGAAGGAGGCTCGGGGAAGATGATCTTCGTAAAGAAATTTAAAGTTGTGATGGTATGTTGGTTTAAGATCTACGGAGGGAAGTATTAAATTGAGGCAACAAGAGGGCATCATTCGACGGAGGAAGATACGTGAGAAGTGCTAGGCGGTGGTGCCAATTCTAAAAGATCAGGTGTAAGGAAAGGAAGCCAGGTGGCACTTAAGGGAATGAGTTGGGCAAGTGGGAGAGCGGCAGCTTAGTGATGAATCAGAAGATGTAGTAGGCCATTTAGTAGATGTCGAGGAAGAGCGGACGAATTGATAAGGTTCGTAAATGGATACAGGCTTAGGATGGGGGTCTTGATATTGTAGAAAGTGAGAATCATATCATAATGGTAGGTGTCAGTTGGCTAGTTTCCTCGGGTGGGTTGTCTTCTGTGAGTAGGTTAGCGGTTGTAGGGATGGTAAGTTTTGTGCGGAGTCCTAGTGGCTAGTCGGTAGGAGGTAGAATGTGTGAATGGTGTTAGAAAAATTCAAATATTTAAGGGAGGCTAACAGGAGAATTCAGAAGAATTGGGTGGATTGGTGGGACAAGGTCATGTCAACAAAGGAGAAAGGATATCAGCAGGGTCTAGAGCTGTGCAAGAAGTAGCTTAGGGCTAAGTGGGGGAGTCCCACCACCTGCAATTGGGTCGTAGGATTGTGCTCTCATGGGATTGCGGATTTGTCGGCGTATCGGCAAGATGTTACAGCTAAGGAAAAAACGTATAGCGGAAATTAAGTATGGCATTCGATAAATATGTACGAAGTTTGTCCTATTGGACCAGGGTTAGACTATGGAAGATTTAGAATTTGTGGTCAAGGCATAGGCAAGTTGTAAGGGAAGTGACTCAGTCACGTGCTTCATTGAGAGCATATTCATGTGCTAGAAGAGCCTTGGGGTTGATTGTAATCGGGGCCAGTCAGAGTGGGTGACTCTCAGTAGTGGTCCTAATGAATTTGAAAGTTAGAGAATGCAGTGTTTAAGGGTTTCAAGCAACAGTATAATTAAGAAGCGAGCTTCTGCAGTATAGTCTCTAAGAGGAAGGAAGATGGTTGGAAGATTCTATGTTATTTCACGCACGCTGGAGAGTATCGGAGGAGTGAGAGAAATAGACTCCAGGTTGTATAAAGATTATCAAGAGGTTATGAGACGAGTTGCGGAATTTAGGTAGCATGGTCTCGTTATTCAAGGTCACTCAGGATGAGTGAGGGTTGAGTTGCTATGAGTTGAAAGAAGTTACTATTATCCTGAGGCAATTAAAGATGATTAAAAGAAGATGGATTGGTTAGCCATGATGGAACGGCGCATGTACGACAGTGATCAGTTCCTTCGGTATGATTGAGTACGTGTATGGTTTGTGCAGATGTGTGTGGGGCTCGTCGGCCGTCGTAATAGATTTCATTTGGAAGCATTCAAGTGCTATGGCCTGTCAGGTGTAGGCGGATCCCGGAAGGTTTATGGTGGTTCAGACCACTACTTAAGGATTTGCATGTATTGTGATTGTGAGAGCTCACTTGTGTGTTGTTATGGTTCTCATGAGTTGAAGAAAATAAAAGGTTTCTATATGTGATGAAGTGTTCACCCTGTTAGTGGTTCAGGATTTATGATGGAACTTCCTATGCTATTCCAAATTTGCATGTTATGTGCAATAAAAGGTATGTAACTGGAAGTAAGAATCGAGATTTGCGGTTCGGTGTTAACAAGGATGTCATGAGCTCAGGGGAGCAAGAACAAGGGATTTGAATGTCTAGAATAAGCTGATGTTGTCTTCAGTGTCACCTGAGATCGGTGTTTGGTGAAAGAGACTTGGTATCCTGATTATGGGTCCTTGAATTGTCTTACAGCCTTAGGATGGTCGGTGGTATGGATGTGCATACTTGTTGCCTTCTGTGGAAAGTCGTGGGAGTGTGACCACGGGAAGATTGTGTAAGCGTGACTTGTAGGCACCTAATTGATTGCAGATTTAAACTAAGTATAAGGAAGCATAATATTGCTTATTTGAGAATATATGCCTGGAAGGCGTTCGTCTCAGTTGGTTGTGGACTGTGGGGTGTTTACCTCGGCTATGATGGTTGTCCTCATGTGTATAAGAAAAAGGAAGCGGGTTGTTTGGACCAGTTAAGGCTATCAGCCTAGTTCAATGCGAGCAGAATCAGCTTGAAGTGAGTGAATGGATTTAAACAAGATTTTGGGCTTCATGCGAGTCAGAGGTGTTCATTTAAGTATGGAACTCTTCAAGGAGGGGTATTGGGATATCAGGTGTTGTCCCGTATTTGTCAAATTCATGTGATATTGTGATTGTGCCGTGTGAGTTGTGAAACGGCTTGATAATTTCTTATGTGTTGAGGTTCCGCGTAGTGACGAGGTTATGTGAGCAGGATGGCTCCTGAGATTTCAGATTATATATCATACCTCAGTCGTGCTGGAGTTTTGTAGCATATGGCTCTATCAGTCTTCCCAGAATGGTATTATGCACTTAGCGTGCTTGTGGCCGATAATCAGTGATTTGTAATAGTGAGCAATTCAGCTCCGTGTATATTTCCTTATGTAAATCTTATGATGGGATCTGGTGGCACGCCGTCACGGGTATGTTATTTGGATCGGGTTGCACGTCGCAATAGTGTGATGTTGAGCAAGGCTCCTGTAATTAATATTTTTTGTGTTTTACTTCGTAATTTTCTGAGGAAAGTTCATATTAGTTGCTTGTGTCGTGTTCGAATTGTGGCCCATTGGCGCATTGTGGCATCGTGTGAGGCTAATGGCCGTTTTTGGGGTGACTGGTTATCTGAAAAGTTCATACTGGGTGAGACGAGAGTTATAAATTTGGGGTCGGTGTGTTAGGATCATGCGAGTATATTGCAAGGGAGTTGCCATTATTTGTTTGCAATGAGATGATGATCTAAGGTTAGAGAAAGGATTTCAACGTGTGGTTAACTCTGCAAATGGTTATGAATTTCTACACATCTCCTCCGTTGTGGTGATATCGTCAGCGTTATAGCAGAATGTATGAAGGTATCTGACGAGGTGCCTTGAGAGCATAAAATTCGCAGAATTCTGGCTATTAAGGTTCAGGGAGCGTTATTGTGGTCAGATGATGAACTATGCAGTGTATGGTGCCGATTCAGCAAAGGCGCGCAGTTGTGTTCTAGTGCCTCATGTGGTAGTTGATACGGTGTTAAAATTTTGGAAACAAGCTTGGCAGAGAATTTCAGATATTAGAACTATGTTCGGAGCTTATTGTATGAATAAAGGAGGATATCTTCAGATTTGATCAAGCTAATGTGCCCAACTGGGTTGTAGTAGCCCGGGCAGGTGCGCGAGGTTTTAAACAGTGATTTCAGATAATTCTGGGGAAGTTCTTGGCACGTTCGAGGACGAACGTCTGTTTAAGTGGGGGAGAATGTAACGACCCAAATTGTCGTTTTGATATCCAGCGCGTCGTTCAGCAGTTGGGAGTCACGAATAGTTTTATTTCATGTATATTGACATGTGCATATGGTCGGAATTCAAATTTAGGAAGATCGGAGTTGAATTTAAAGGAAGATTCTCATTTAGAAGTCTTAAGTTGAAGAAATCAGGTAAGGCTGGGATTTTAGTAAATGACCTCGGAATCAGGATCCGAAGGTTCCAGCAGGTTTGTATGATGATTTCGTACTTGGGCGTATGTCCGGAACGGGTTATGGATAACCCGGGAGAAGTTCAGCGTATATTGTGGAAAGTCAGTATTTTAAGGAAATTTCCTAAGTTTGACTTGAAGTACATTTCAATGATACTGATGTCTGTTTGGGATTCCGAGTCTGGAAATAGCTCCGTATGGTGATTCTGGAGTTGGGAGCACAATCGAAAGTGAATTCGGATATCTGGAAGTCAATTTAAGGTCTTTTGGCTAAAGATAGAAAATTGAAGGTTTTTGAAGAATTCGATCGGAAATGAAAATTTTGATATCGGGGTCGGAATGCGATTCCGAAAGTTGGAGCAGGTCCGTAATATTGAATATGACTTGCCTACAAAATTTGAGGTCAATCGGACATGGTTTGATAGGTTTCGGCATCAAATGTGGAAGTTAGAAATTTTCAAAGTTCATAGAGTTGGATTTTAGTACGATTCGTGATTTCGGCATTGTTTGAGGTGATTTGAATCCCCGAGCAAGTTCGTAGGATGTTATGGGACTGAGTCGTGTGTTTGGACGGGGTCCCGGGGGCCTCGGGTGTGTTTCGGGGTGGTTTCGGGGCATTTCGGAGTGAATTTGCTGTTGCTGTTTCTGGTGTTTCTGGTAATGCTATGCAATCGCAGTCTTAGCTATGCGATCGCGGAGAGGAAATTGAGGGGCAAGGGTTTTGGCCTATGCGATAGCGGATGTTGGTGTGCGATCGCGGAGAAGGGCTGGGCAGGCTAGTGCGATCGCAAGGGAGAAGGTGCGATCGCGGAGAAGGATTTTGGTGGGAGCTGGAAATGGCCTGTGCGATCGCGGAGGAGTGATTTTGGTGACCTGTGCGATCGCAGACGACTTCATGCGACCACATAGAAGGGCAGAACTGGGCAGTGTTGATTAAAACGGGATTTTGGCATTTCTCTCTCATTTTTCAAAGCCATGGGCGATTTTTGGAGATCTTCAAGAGAGGATTTTTGTCATCTATGACAAGGTAAGTTACTCCTACTCATTTCAAGTTAGATACAAGATTATTACATGGGATTAAACATGAAAAATTTGTGAAAAAATTAGTATTTTGAAGAAAACCTAGAAATTTGGAAATTTGGATTTTAGCCACGAATTGAGCATGAATAATTGAGTAAAATGTGTAATTGAATTAGTAAAGCTTCGAGTAGAGATTTTCTTCAAGAAATTTCGAGGTCCGGCACGTGTGCCCGAGGGCATTTTTTTTATTTCATTGAGTCGGGCTGAGGAACTTTGTAATTTTAATTGGTTATGATCTATTGAGTATATTTTCATTGAATTATCGTTATTTGGATAGTTTGGGAGCGTGCACATCCATTTTTAGTCGTCGTAGAGGCTTGGAAGCCGGTGATGAATCTTCAGAGTGAGGTGAGTCTCCTTTCTAACCTCGTAAGAGGGAAATTGTCCTTCTAGGTAACCTTGTTTGCTATGTGATCTTGTTTGGGGGCTACGTACGCACCGAGTGACGAGAGTCCGTACGTAGTGGTTATGTGATCTTGTTTGGGAGCGGGTCGTACGCCACGGCGGATACCAAACTTGTTTTATTTGAGATTGTTACTTGACGCCGGATATTGATGTACTTGATTATTTGTGTACTAGCCCACAGTTTTCCTAACATCCTGCTTACTTTATTACTGTTGGACCTTAGTGAGTATCTAGTCGACCTCTCGTCACTACTTCTTCGAGATTAGACGGGATACTCACTGGGTACATATATGTATATGTACTCATACTACACTTTCTGTGCATTTTGTTGCACAGGTACTTTTATAGTACAGTGATTGATTTGGAGAATTATACTGACTGCATTCATCCAGAGGCGTTCCACAGCTGTCGGAGTCTCCCTTCTGTGTACTTACATTTTATATTTATTGCTTTTGTCCAATTTATTTTTCGGACAAGCGTTGTATAATTGTATAAATTCTTAAAAATTGCTCATGTACTTGTGTCACCGGGTTCTGGGGATGTGTTGAGTCTTGTTTTATTGAATTAAATGGATTCCCTGTCGTGTTTAATTTACAAAAAAAATTATTTATTTGATTATGAAATGCAATAAAGGCAACGATTTCGAAATTGTTAAACATGGAGGTATTTTTTCTTATTAAGGGGTTGGCTTGCCTGACAGTGGTGTCCGGCGCCATCACAACCTATAGGTTTTGGGTCGTGACGTAGAATCGCTCATCCGAACTCGTAGATGAAGCTAGGACAAAAGACTTACCTTAATAAATGAATAATTTTATCCTTAGCTTGCTCATACCACAAGAAACTTCACTTCTACGTCAAGAAGAATTCAAGGTGAAATCTTACAAGTTAAAGACAACTAAATTAGAAAAGTTTATTTAATTCTTACCTTAGTTCTTTGAAGAAGGAGAAGAAGATGATCTAGAGTGAATTCTTCATAAGCATGTGCAAATAAAGCATACCTAAAAATGAGGATTTGCAAGATGATTAACTTTTACAAAGGGGATGTCCGTAATGTTTCTTAGAGAAGAGCTCTTGAATGACAAAGTCACATTTTATCTCTATTTGTATAAGTTGGTGGGAAACACTTACCTATAAATGAGTTCCTTAAATTTGGATATTTGATACTATCGATAAGTATCAATTTATATGGACAAAATAGCTTGGATGGTGGATGAGGCAAGTCTTGTCTTTACTTGGTGGTAGAAACTTTTACAAGACTATATATATACATGAACATCTTGAACTTATCTCTAATAATTATCCAATCTATTTAATTCTAGTAATATGAGTTGTGCATAAAAACATGTACCTATATGTCATATAATAAATCATAACAAATTCTCATTAACTCTCTAAATTACACAACTTCTAATCTTCATTACTATAATAATTAGACAACTCCTACAATTTACTTTTACTTGGTATATACTTGTATATACTAACAAGAATCCAAATTCATAGGGTAAATCATGCTATAGCTTTACGAATGACCGTAATCCTGGGAGTTCATATGGATCAACTATGACACGATTCGACATAATACTATAGGGTGTAATATCGACATAATACTGCGGGATGAAACACCAATGTAATATTGTAGGGTATAACATCAATGTAATATTATGGGATGTAACATCGACGTAATATTACAAGGTGTAACATCGACGTAATACTGTAGGGTGTAACATCGACGTAATACTGTGGGGTGTATCACTCCTCACAGCGGTAGAAAATATTCATCTCAAACCGTGATAGAAACCATCGAGAACTCTTTGAAACCCATTTACACATAACCAAGCCATAGGAACATCTTTCTAACTTAACCAAGCCACGCAGGTTACCAAACCCAAGAGTATTGCCACAAAACACCTGTAGTGACTCACCATATCATAAGTACCCAATGAACCGATCATACCATTATTATGATGATCCAACCTACTACCAAGCTATCCTATTTCTCCATGTTCCTTCCGTATCACCCTCAAGTTGACACTCCTCCTTTCTAGAACACCACGACCCTTACCCAAAGCTCACCACCCAAGAGATCCTAGTAGAAAATCACACCACCCTAAGGCCCATAAGTCGTCCTATTCTCTTTTAAGCACCCCCAAAAGTACCACAATCGAGACACCCATTCTGAAGAGACCTTCTGTGAATCTAAAGTTGTTTCCTTCACCTTCCTGATACTAAATTGTATAATACATAATGATGTATAAATACCGCGAGTCTTGACACCATCTAGTGAAAATCTTATATTCTAGCCATATACAAATTCGTAAAATTCACAATTGCCACATATAAATCTTGAATCCATTAGAACCTTCTCGAAAGTCTTCAACTCTACTCAGATCTCAGTTGCACCGCCCAAACGGCCGAACGACATGTGCCCCATTAGCAAAATAACACCCGAAGAAATAATCAACACCTCTAAGAAACCGATTAAATTCCTACTCCATGCGCACTACATCCTTCACGAATAACAATTCAAATCATTCCATGATTCTCATATACCCATAAAGTGTAATAAACCATGCATCCATAAATTTCCTTGCTTAAGTCATCCTCAAAACCAGCCTCTGCAAATCATGACCGATCCACAAGTATACCTCACACCGAATCCAATACAAAACGTAACCATCCAATCAAATCGTCTATAGCAGACTCCCCCACTTTCATCAAAGCCATAGATCAAAACGTTTGATAACTCACAATACCCATACGCTATTACTTCCATAATCTCATAGTGAGATTCAACTAAATTCTTCACAAGATCTTGCAACACAACCCATAAAATACCTCAATCATGTGCTAAGCTCGCATTCATTGTCGTGACGGTCAAGACAAATTTCTCAACCAATCCTAACTCAAATCACAACAACTATGACCTGCTGGGTAGAAAAGAAACCCCCCACACAACATCATAATGATCACACATCCGTAGATTACCCCGCAGGTGATAACCCACATGCTTAGCCTCAAACTGACATCTCTATATACCTTTTTCACAGCCACAACTACTACGCAATCACTTAATCTTCCTGAGCATGGACTCATCAACAAGACCTAAGAATCTACTTCTTCCCACAAACAAACAACATGAAGATTCCTCAAAAGGATCATAACTCGAGACTATGAAACACATCAAGAAAAAAATCAAGCACCCAATAGTCCTTTTTACATCTCAAGAAAACTCTTTTCATCACATTCAAACCATCTGAACACATCCCGCAGTCACATCATACTCATCATATAGTCATCCAACCACTCACCGAGCCACAAATTCCACCACAAGACACAACCAGACATATAACTCTAAAAGCACATGCTCACGCATCTGAAAATCATTGTGCTACAATCAAAACCCGGTACCGATTCCTCTAGACTAGCCCAACATCAGCACAGAGACAACACATCTCGCACCTTATCCATGGAATCCACAAGTCGTCGATGTACAAATGATATCGAGCACTCACATGCGCATATGTTCAAAGAGATATGCTTCAAGCTTAATCAATGTCGCACAATAAGGAAAGAAAGATGGAAAGTTTATCCGAAATTACCTATAGCCTCTTGAAGATGGGTATGGATGTTGTAACGACCCGACCGATCATTTTGTGTTCTAGGACTTCGTGCCCCTAAATACGACTTCACGTAGTTTCTTTTACTGATTTATGACTTGTGGGGACGGGTGGTTCGAGATTTGGAGGAGTTTGGAGTGGTATAGGAACACTTGGTTCCTTAAGGTTGGCCTTAAAGGCCAAGTTTGACTTCGGTCAACATTTTTAGAAAACGAACTCGGAATCGAGATTCGAAGGTTCCGGTACGTTCGTATGATGAGTTCGGACTTGGGCGTATGTTCGAAATGGGTTTTGGATTACTCGAGAGTGTTTCGGCGCCAAATAGTGAAATATGATTCCTTGAGTTCAAAATTTGAGGTTTGGAACGTGTTTTTGTGTTATCGAGGTCCAAATGGAATTCCGAGATCGGAAATAGTTATGTTATGCCATTTATGACATGCTTGAAAATTTTGGTGTCATTCCGAGTAGAATAGGTAGGTTCGGCGTAATGAAAGCGAATTCAAGAACTTAAAGTTCTTAAGTTTGATCCAATAGGTTTTGGGGTATGATCTTTAGATTTAGTGTTGTTTCAGACGTTCCGAAGGCTCGAGCGAGTCCGTATTATGATTTAGGACTTGTTGATATATTTGGGCGGGGTCTAGGGTAGGCCCAGATGCCATTCGGGCATCGAGCGAGGTAAAAACCAGCCTCAAATGACTGATGGTGCACCAGATGTGGTGCGACCGTACTTGCGGAGGGCTAGTCGCAGGTGCGAGACTGCTTTTGCGGTCCCAACCTCGTAGGTGCGCATCCAGGTGGTGTTGCCCATTTCCGCAGGTGCGGATCAATTTTCGCAGAAGCGGTGCCGCATGTGCGAAACCAGGGCCCTTCCCCTCCTCCACAGATGCGAGATTTTTCTCGCAGATGCGAGACCGCAGGTGTGGGCCTCGAGCAGCAGGTGCGGAAAAACTTAAGGCAGCGAAGTTGTTTTAAAATACGGGACTTAGCTATTTTTGAACACCTTTCTTCATCCTTGGACTATTTTGAGAGCATGCAAAAGGGATAATCAACCTAGATACTGTAAGGTAAGTAATTCCTACCATAAATTTAGCTTAATACTAAAATTCCTTGGTAGATTAACACATTAAATTAGTAGAAATCATGGGTTAGAGTAAAATCCAAGTTTTTATGAAAATGTGAGAATTACCAACGAACTAGTTATGAAATCATACAAAACCTACATAATATTGATCCTTAGGCTATGGGTGATAGTTTTTTTCGAAACTTTCTGGAATCCGAGCATGTGGGCCCATGGGTGAATTTTGGGATTTTTCAATTTAGGTTGAAATAATCATTTAAATAGAGGAACTTCATACTTTTGAGTATAAATTGATTTATTTATGAAATATTTGGCTAGTTTCGAGTCCTTGGGCGACAAATTTGGAGTTTCGGGCACATTCTTGACCCGGGAAGTAGACTCGACACGAGGTAAGTCTCCTTTCTAACCTCGTAAGAGGGAATTGTCCCCATAAGTAAAATAAATGATTATGTGATATTAAGTGCGGGGACTACGTACGTACGATGTGACGTGAGTCCGAGCGTAGTGACTATTCTTGTTATGTCCGGGTTGTTAGGTTCACACCATGCCTTGTGAATTTCATAATTTACTATATGCCTTGTAATTCCTTCACATGCAAATGTGTTTCATGAAGTTCCCTTAATAGGTGCTTTCAAACGAATCATTATTATTTTTGAAAAAAGAATTTAAAGAAAAAATGTTATGTTTATGTATGACCGCTTTGCAATATATATATATTCCGCGAGCTGAGTTATTGTTTCCACTACTTTCATGGGAGCGGGTCGTACGCCATGGCAGGTTAATAGATGCATCTATGGTTCGCGTCGTTCGACCTTCCGGCAGTGCACATTTATTATTATGTTGTCCCAAATCGTACCTTCTGATATATTGTGCGCATGTTACTTGTTTGATATTATTCATGACCTAAAATTGTTAAATGACTTGAATTAATAGATTGGAAATTTGTAGGTTAGAGTTCGACTCGAAGTAGGTTTCGTAACATGCTAGATATTCACCGTTCTATTATTTATGTGTACTTGTTGCTCTCTTTAATTTCTACACATAATTATACCAGTTGGACCCTAGTAAGTGTCAAGTCGATCTCTCGTCACTACTTCTTCGAGATTAGACTAGATACTTACTGGGTACATTTTATTTTATGTACTCATGCTACACTCTATACTTAATTGTACAGGATTTGAGGCAGGTGCATCTGGGTATCAGTCTGGAGCTCGTTCCTGATTTATATCCAGTCGAGGCTTCACGGTGAGCTGCTTCTCCTTGCGATTTCCAGCAACACTTTGGAGCTATTCTTTTGCCATTTCTGTCTATACATACTCAGATAGTAGGACAAACTTTTATTCTTTTTATATTATTCTACTAGATGCATTCAGACTTGTGACACTAGTTCCTGGCACACAAGTTAGTAGACATTTTTTTGGGCTGTAAATATTAATTATGACTTTCATGGTTGTTTCTATTTAAGATTGCCTCATTTATCCGCGTTTGATTAAATGTCTTAAATCTAAATCAAGTAAGTATTGGAAATGTTTTGGTAACTTAAATGAAACTCACTAGTAAATCTATGTTGGCTTGCCTGACAATGGTGTTGGGCGCCATCGCGACCTGCTTTAGGATTTGGGTCGTGACAACATGGCCCGCAGATGGTGGTAGTTCTATATAATTGATAGACTGGCAGATTCTCCTCCCCTCACTTGGGAGCAGTTCACTCAGTTGTTCTTTGACAGATATTCCCCACCCTCTGAGAGGGAAGAGCTGCGGTATCAGTTTTACCAGCTGGAGCAGGGTCAGATGTCAGTGACGGACTACTATGCTAGGTTTTCTAAGCTGTCTCGTCATTCCCTCATGATACTTCCTACTGATGCAGAGAGAGTCTGGATATTTGTAGTTAGGTTGCACTCAGGTATTAGGGCCAACATGGCCCGAGAGGTGGAGATGGGGACTCCTTATCAGCTTGTAGTCGAGATTGCTTGCCTGATTGAGGGTTATCGATCAAGGGGCAGAGAGCAGAGTCAGCATGATAAGAGAGCTAGATTTTCTAGGGATTTCAAACGTGCTCGAGCCAGGGGCAGAGGTCAGTTCGTTAGGGGCCAGACTTGTAGGCCTCAATATTCAGCACTCCCCACCTCCCCGAGGTATCCTAGAGAGGCCTTATTTAAGCGCTATACCGAGAGTTCTTACCGTCTGCTAGCTATTCAGGGTTCCTCCAGCAGATATTCTGGTCATCATGGGTCTTCTAGCCCTTACTTCAGTGCTATGCCAGAGGGTTCACATAGCCCTCCAGCTATTCAGGGTTCTTCTTCAGGGCAGCAGGCCATGGTACCATGATTGTTATGAGTGTGGGGATCCATTCCATATGAAGAGGTATTGTCCCAGGTTTCGCGGCAAGGCAGTGCAGCAGGCTCACTAGCCTATGAGGTCAGCACCAGCAGTTCAGCCACCCAGAGGTAGAGGACAGGCGGGTAGGGGTCATCCTAGAGGTGGAGGCCAGGCAGGGGGAGCCCAGTCAGCTCCTATTTATTCTGGTGGAGGTCAGTCATCCGGCGCTCCAGCCAGATTCTATGTTATTCCGTCCAGATCAGATACAGTGGCCTCAGATGCCGTGATCACAAGTATTATTTCAGTATGCGGTAGAGATGCCTCGGTATTATTTGATCCAGGATCCATTTATTCATATGTATCAGATTTGTTTGCTCATTTCCTGGATATTCCTCGTGAGTCCTTGGGTACTCATGTTTATGTGTCCACTCCTGTGGGCGATAATGTGGTTGTGGACCGGATTTATTGGTCCTGTATGGTTACATTTTGTGGGTTCGATACTAGAGCGGACCTCCTATTGCTTGATATGGTTGATCTTAAGGTTATCCTAGGCATGGATTGGCTATCTCTTTATCATGTTATTCTAGATTTCCATTCCAAGACTGTTACTCAAGCCATGCCCGAGTTTCCGAGATTGGTGTGGAGAGGTTTCTCAGTTAGTGCAGCTAGTCGGGTTATTTCTTACCTGAAGGCTCGACATATGGTCGAGAAGAGTTGTTTGGCTTATCTTATGTGCGGAACACTACCGCCGAGTCTCCGACGATTGACTTAGTGCCGGTAGTTCGAGAGTTTGTTGATGTATTCCCTTCAAACCTTCCAGGCATGCAACCAGACCGTGACATTGATTTTTGCATTGACTTAGCTCCAGGCACCCAGCCTATATCTATTCCCCCATACCGTGTGGCTCCGAAAGAATTGAAGGAATTGAAAGAACATCTTGAGGAGTTGTTGGCTAAGGGGTTTATCATACCGAGCGTATCGCCTTGGGGTGATCCAATGTTATTTGTGAAGAAGAAGGATGGGACTATGCGGATGTGCATTGATTACCGCATGTTGAACAAGGTTACCATCAAGAACAAGTACCCGTTGTCGTGTATCGATGATTTGTTTGACTAGTTACAGGGTGCTCGGGTGTTTTATAAGATTGACTTGAGATCGAGGTACCATTAGCTGAAGATTCGGGACTCGGATGTTCCGAAGACTGCCTTTCGTACGAGATATGGTAATTATGAGTTCCTGGTGATGTCCTTTGGTTTGACTAATGCCCCAGCAACATTTATGGACTTGATGAACAGGGTGTTCATACCTTATATTGATTCCTTTGTCATCGTCTTTAGTGATGACATTCTGATTTACTCACGTAGCCTGGGGGAGCACGAGCAACATTTGAGAGTTGCGATCCAGACTTTGCGAGAACAGAAGTTGTATGCTAAGTTCTCCAAGTGTGAGTTTTGGTTGGATTCTGTGGAATTCTTCAGACATGTGGTATCCGGAGAGGGTATCAAGGTTGATCCTAAGAAGATTGAGGTAGTTCAGAGTTGGCCACGCCCTACTTCAGCTAAAGAGATCATGAGCTTCTTATGTCTGGTAGGTTATTATCGCCGATTTGTGGAGGGTTTTTTATCCATTGCAGCTCCTTTGACTAGATTGACTCAGAAGAATGCCACATTTCAATGGTGCGACGAGGGTGAGGAGAGATTTCAGAAGCTCAAGACAACATTGACCTCAACACCAGTTCTAGTATTGCCTTTCGGATCTGGGATGTATATAATTTGTCGTGATGCTTCACACGTTGGTTTGGGTTGTGTGTTGATGCAGGAGGGACAAGTTATTGCATATGCTTCACGGCAGCTGAAGGTTCATGAGAAGAATTACCCTGTGCACGGTCTGGAGTTGGCGGCGATTGTTCATGCTCTTAAGATTTGGAGGCACTATTTGTCTAGGTGCCTTGTGAGGTTTATACAGACCACCGCAGCTTGCAGAACTTGTTCAAGCAGAGGGATCTTAATTTGAGGCAGCGCAGGTGGCTTTAGTTTCTGAAATATTATGACATCACCATTCTTTATCATCCGGGCAAGGAGAATGTTTTTGCGGATTCCTTAAGCAGAAAGGCGAAGAGTATGGGTAGCTTGGCTTACATTTCAGCGGAGGAGAGACCTCTAGATTTGGACATTCATCCCTTGGCTAATCGCTTGCTGAGGTTGGACCTTTCAGAGCCCAGTTGAGTTCTTGAATGTGTGGTTGCTCAGTCATCTTTATTGGGGGAGATCAGGGCTCGGTAGTTTGATGATCTGCACTTGGTGGCTCTCCGGGAGACAGTGGTACAGGGTGGTGCCAAGGAGGTTTCTATTGGCGAGGATGGTGTTCTCAGGCTTCAGGGTCGCTTATGTGTCCCAAATGTTGACGGCCTGAGAGAGAGGATTCTAGAGGAGGCTCACAGTTCACGGTATTCTATTCATCCTGGTTCTACGAAAATGTATCGTGACCTGAAGCAACATTTCTGGTGGAGGCGGATGAAGAAGGACATAGTGGAGTACGTGGCTAGGTGTTTAAATTTCCATCAGGTTAAGTATGAGCACAAGAGGCCAGGAGGCCTACTTCAGCAGATGTCTATACCTGAGTGGAAATAGGAGCGCATCACTATGGACTTCGTAGTTGAGTTGCCTCGGACTTTACGGAAGGTGGATGTGGTTTGGGTCATTTTGGACAAGTTGACCGGGTCGGCGCATTTCATTCAAGTAGCTACTACTTATACTTTGGAGAGGTTGGCCCAGATTTACATCGAGGGATAGTTCGGTTGCACGGTGTGCCTGTGTCCATTATATCATATCGAGGTCCCCAGTTCACCTTGCACTTCTGGAGAGCATTACAGATTGAGTTGGGCACCCGGGTAGAGCTCAGCACAACATTTCACCCGCGAACAGTTCAGATATTTGAGGACATGCTCAGGGCATGTGTGATTGACTTTGGAGGACAGTGGGACCAGTTCTTGCCTTTGGCCGAGCTTGCTTATAATAATAGTTATCAGTCCAGCATTGAGATGGCTCCATTTGAGGCCTTGTATGGTCGGCGATGTCGTTCTCCCATCGGGTGGTTTGAGCCTGGCGAGGCTAAGTTATATGGCACCGACCTGGTGAAGGATTCTTTGGAGAAAGTGAAGCTGATTCAGGAGAGGATTCACACAGCACAGTCCAGACAGAAGAGTTACGCGGATCAGAAGGCGTGTGATGTATCATTTATGGAGGGAGAGAAGGTTCTGTTGAAAGGCTCGCCGATGAATGGTATTATGAGGTTTGGGAAGAAGATCAAGTTGAGCCCAATGTTTATAGGTCCAATCGAGGTTTTGAGGCGAGTTGGAGAGGTTGCTTATGAGCTTGCTTTACCTCCTAGTTTATCAGGAGTTCATCCGGTATTTCATATGTCCATGCTACGGAGATACCATGCCGACTTCTCTCACGTGGTAGATTTCAGCACCATTCTGCTAGATGAGAGGTTGGGTTATGAAGAGGAGCCAGCTGCTATCATTGATAGGCTCGATCGCCAGTTGACGCCAAAGAGGGTTTCCGCCGTAAAGGTCCAGTGGAGGGGCTAACCAGTCGAGGAGGCGACTTAGGAGTCCGAGGAGGACATGCGGAGAAGATATCCGCACTTATTCAGCACTCCAGGTATGATTCTAGACCCGTACGAGGACGAACGTTTGTTTGAGAGGTGGAGAATGTAAAGACCTGACTTGTTGTTTTGTGTTCTAGGACTCTGTGCCCCTAAATGAAACTTCATGTAGTTTATTTACTAATTTATGACTTGCGTGGACGGGTGGTTTGGGATATGGAGGTGTTTGGAGTGGTATAGGAACACTTGATTCCTTAAGGTTAGCCTTAAAGGCCAAGTTTGACTTTGGTCAACATTTTTAGTAAACAACATCGGAATGGAAATTCGAAGGTTCCGGTAGGTTTGTATGATGATTTTGGACTTGGGCGTATGTTCGGTACGGGTTTTGGATGACCCGGGAGCGTATCGGCGCCAAATATTGAAATATGATTCCTTGAGTTCAAAAATTGAGGTTTGGAACGTGTTTCTGTGTTATCGAGGTCCAAATGAAATTCAGAGACCGGGAATAGTTGTGTTATACCATTTATGACTTGCTTGCAAAATTTGGTGTCATTCCGAGTATAGGTGGGTTCGGCGTAGTGAAAGCGAATTCAAGAACTTAAAGTTCTTAAGTTTGATCCAATAAGTTTTGGGGTATGATTTTTAGATTTAGTGTTGTTTCGGACATTCTGAAGGCTCAATCGAGTCCGTATTATGATTTAGGACTTGTTGGTATATTTTGACGGGGTCTCGGGTAGGCCCAGATGCCATTCGGGCATCGAGCGAGAAAAAACCAGCCCTATATGACTACTGGTGCACTAGATCTGGTGCGACCGCACTTGCGGAGGGCTAGCCGCAGGTGCGACACCGCTTGTGCGGTCCCAGCCTCACAGGTGCGCCCCCAGTTGGTGTTGCCCATTTCCGCAGGTGCGGATTATTTTTCGCAGAAGCGGAGACGCAGGTGCGGACTACGCTCCGCAGGTGCGAAACCAGGCCCCCTTCTCCTCGAGCCGCAGGTGCAAAAAACCTGTAGGCAGCGAAGTTGTTTTTAATACGGGACTTAGCCATTTTTGAACACCTTTCTTCATCCTTGGACGATTTTGAGAGCATGCAAAGGGGATAATCGACCTAGCTACTGTAATGTAAGTAATTCCTACCATAAATTTAGCTTAATACTTAAATTCCTAGGTAGATTAACACATTAAATTAACAAAAATCATGGGTTAGAGTAAAACCCACGTTTTTATGAAAATTAGAGAACTACCAACGAACTAGTTATGAAATCATACAAAAACTACATAATATTGATCCTTAGGTTATGGGTGATTATTTTCTTCGAAAATTTTCCGGAATCTGAGCATGTGGGCCTGGGGGTGAATTTTGGATTTTTTCAATTTACGTTGAAATAATCATTTAAATAGAGGAATTTCATATTTTTGAGTATAGATTGATTTATTTATGCAATATTTAGCTAGTTTCGAGTCCTTGGGCGACGAATTTGGAGTTTCAGGCGCATTCTTGACCCGGGAAGTAGACTTGACACGAGGTAAGTCTCCTTTCTAACCTCGTAAGAGGGAATTGTCCCCATAGGTGAAATAAATGATTATGCGATATTAAGTGCGGGGACTACGTACGTACGATGTGACGTGAGTCCATGCGTAGTGACTATTCTTGTTATGTCCGGGTAGTTAGGTTCACACCATGCCTTGTGAATTTCATAATTTACTATATGCCTTGTAATTCCTTCGCATGCAAATGTGTTTCATGAAGTTCTCTTAATAGGTGTTTTCAGACGAATCATTATTATTTTTGGAAAAATAATTTAAAGAAATAAATGTTATGTTTATGTGTGACAGCTTCGCAATATATATATTCCGCGAGCGGAGTGATTGTTTCCACTACTCTCAGGGAGCGGGTAATACGCCACGACAGGTTAATATATGCATCCATGGTTCGCGCCGTTCGACCCTCCGACAGTGCACATTGATTATTATGTTGTCCCAAACCGTACCTTCTGATATATTTTGCACATGCTACTTGTTTGATATTATTCATGACCTAAAACTGTTAAATGACTTTAATTAATAGATTGGAAATTTGTAGGTTAGAGTTTGACTCGAAGTAGGTTTCATAACATGCTAGATATTAACTGTTCTATTATTCACGTGTACTTGTTGCTCTCTTTAATTTATACACATAATTATATTGTTTGGACCCTAGTAAGTGTCAAGTCGACCTCTCGTCATTACTTCTTCGAGATTAGACTGGATACTTACCGGGTACATATTATTTTATGTCTTCATGCTACACTATGTACTTGATTGTACAGGATCTGAGGCAGGTGCATCTGGGTATCAGTCTGGAGCTCGTTCCTAATTTATATCCAATCGAGACTTCACGGTGAGCTGCTTCTCCTGGCGATTTCCAGCAGCGCTTTGGAGCTATTCTTTTTCCATTTCTGTCTATACATATTCAGATAGTAGGACAGACTTTTATTCTTTTTATATTATTCTACTAGATGCCTGTAGACTTGTGACACTAGTACCTGGCACACACGTTAGTAGACATTATTTTGGGCTGTAAATATTAATTATGACTTTCATGGCTATTTGTGTTTAAGATTTTCTATGTTATCCGCTTTCTCTCAGTTTTCTTAAATCTAAATCAAGTAAGTATAGGAAATATTTTGGTAAATTAAATGAAACTCACTAGTAAATCGATGATGGTTTTCCTGACAACGGTGTTGGGCGCCATCGCGACATGATTTAGGATTTGGGTCGTGATAGATGTCATCATACCAATCCGCAAGATTCTACTAGACACTTGCTCGTGACTCATAGAACATATGAACCTAGAACTCTGATACCAACTTGTCACAACCCAAATTCAAACTAGTCGTGATGGCACCTAACCAACCCTCTAGGTAATCCAATTAACAACAATATAATTCAATGAGATTTACTTAGAAAATAAATGATGAAATAACTGAACTTTTATACACTTTCCTAGGACTGGCAGTACAAATCATGAGCTTCCATTATTTAGAGTTTACAAAGCCAGTATGAAATAAATATATCATCTGTTTAAAATATACATGAACAGATTAATAATTCTACAGCTACCAAGAACAACAGGCAACTATGACGGAATGCATATAGATCTTCAATGTGTAGAAGTGTAGTATGAGTACAACCGACCTCATGTACACAAGAAGTAACAAGCATAACCTTAAGTTGAAAGTAGTGACGAGCTTGGACAACGGTCTGAGCCCAACACCAACATCCAGGAAAAAATCGTAACAATATAAATAAAGCAGCACAAGTAATAACTCAAGATATGGTGCTCAGCTCGTTCACAGTTACGGAAAATAGGCATGCTTTTCAGGTATGATAGAAAAAATCCAAATCTTTCACCAAAATCACCAAAATGTGAGTATATCAGAAAACTGTGATTTTTCCCAAATGTTTTCATAAACAGATAGGATGTTTCATCATCATATGACATGATCAATGTACATCTCTATGCCGACATGTCAATGTGCATATGAAGTCATGAATGCCACAACATCGTAAAACATAAGGAATTGCGTATTTATGCCTACGTGCCAAGTATGCATGTCAAGTGCAATGCACCACTATGATAAAATCATGTGCTCATGCTCTCAGAACAGTTAACCTCACTAAGTCCTCCCAGTCACTCAATTCTCCCAATCACTCGGAACTCGCACTCGCACTCAGTGTGTACCTATGCTCACTGCTAGTATGTCAGACTCCGGAGGGGTCAATCCTGCCCAAGCGCTAATATAAGCCAACCATGGCATGAATCAATAAAGCCTGATCTAGCGTGCAATCCGATCCCATAAATATCATTAATAATCAGGCCCCCAGACTCACCCAATCAACATCCTCTCCCGTCTATTGGCCTCACAAATCTCATGCCAATTAGCCCATTAAATGAAAATATGATGTGGGACAAATGATAACAAAGGATGAGGTATGATATGCAATGAATGAGTATGTAATTTCAATTTAAGCATAAAGCTCAACAACAGAAATGACCTCGGTGGGTCCCAACAGGATAAGCATAGATCCTAAACATGGGTTCTAACATGGATCACAACTCAATTACTTTAGCACGTAGAAATTTCATGGATAGAAACAAGATTAGGTCACTACACAATGCCACATAATCAATCAAGTTATAACTCACACGTGCACGCCAACTCAGCCATCACCTAGCATGTGCGTCACCGTAACACCAAACGCATAACACGTACATTCAGGGGTTCATACCCTCAGTACTAAGTTTAGAAGTGTTACTTACCTCGAATAAGCCAAATCTAATACCGAGCAAGACAACAATACTCTTGAACCTCATCCCATGCGTACCGACCTTCGAACGACTCGAAACTAGCAAAAAGCAACTCAAAAACATCAAATAATGCCAAAGGAAATAAACCCAATCGATAAAGGTCGAATCTTTAACCAAAATCTCTAAGTCAACCAAAAAGTCAAACACATGCCCACACTGCGTAACCCGACAAAACATACAAAATCTAACAACCCATTCAATCACGAGTCCAATCATGCTAGTTTCACTCTCATCCGACCCCGAATTGATGTTCAAAACTCAAAAATTCACTTTATGAAATGTTAGACAAAACCCCCAATTGCCCTTTAAAATTCATTATCCAATTACCAAAAATGAAGATAGATTCATGAAATATAATAAAAAATGGCTCAAGAATGCTTACCCCAATCCATGTGGTGAAATTCCTCTATAAAGTCTCCCAAAACCGAGCTCCAAATATCAAAATGTGAATAAAATGACCAAGCCCTCAATTTGTAGCCCTGGCCTTTCCGCATATGCGGAATAATAGCCACTTTTGTGGGAAAAAATACGCTTATGCGAAGAATCACTGAAGACAAGCCCATCGCACCTGCGAAAATCTCCCCGCTTCTGCGCACACGTATGTGCGATAACCATTCACGTTGTTGCGCCATACATCGCTTCTACGGCCCATTCCTCGACTCTACCAGGCCGCAGATGCACCCCAATCGTTGCATCTACGATAACTCCAAACTCAGTCTCTTTTCATAGGTGCTACAACAAGTCCGTTTCTTCGACCACCGCACTTACGCAAAATCAACCTCAGGTGCACAACATCAGCACTATCAGCTACCAGCAACCATATATGAATGAAAGATGGTCTGGAACACGTCCGAAACTCACCCTAGCCCCTCGAGACCCCATTAAAATATACCAACAAGTCCCATAACATAACACGGATCTACTCGAGGCTCAAATCACACTTAACAACATCAAAACGATGAATCTCATCTCAAATCAAACTTAATGAACTTATGAACTTTCAACATCAAAACTCGTGCTGAACCATATCAAATCAACCCAGAATGACCTCAAATTTTGCACACAAGTCCCAAATGACATAACTAAGCTATTAAAATTCCCAAAATCACAATCTGAACCCAATATTATCAATGTCAACTACCGGTCAAACTTATGAACATTCCAAACCTTTAAATTTTGATCTTTCGCCAAATAGTGGCGAAACCTTCTTGAAATATCCAAATGCAAATCCGGGCATATGCCAAGGTCAAATCACCATCCAGAACTGAAGGAACTATCAAAATTCCGAACCGAGGTCAAATACTAAAAAGTCAAACTTGATCAACTCTTCCAACTTAAAGCTTCAAACATGAAATTTATTCTTCCAAACTAAGTCTGAAATACCTGAAAATCAAAACCGATGATATACATAAGTCACAATACATCATTTGATGCTAATCAAGACTTCAAATAGCTGAAAGGAATGCAAATTCTCAAAACAACCAGTCAGGTAGTTACACTGATGGTCCACTAGTTACTTTGAAGAAAAATGTTGAAGGAGAAGATATGCATAAAGATACGAGCTGATTGAAATGCTGAAGATATGAAGAAGTAGGGAAAAAATGTAAAAGCCAAGATATGGCTTGTCTGTGCACTTGGTCCGGATGAGTACAACAGAATCTAAGGTCGTTCCATTACTAAGCAAATATAGGGACACACTGGAGGTAGCTCATGAAGGAACTACTCAGGTGAAGAGATCAAGAGGAACTCTATTGTACTCTTTGTATGAAAACTTTGCTATGAAGGATGGAGAAACCAAGTACACAAGGTTCACTATATCGATAAATATACTAAAATCACTTGGCATGATTATCTCTGAAGAAGAAAGAGTTGAAAAGATACCCACTAGGGTCTTGCCAATTACCTGGGAAAGCAAGATCACTACTATCCAGAAATCAAAGGATATTGCTACTCTCCCTCGGGATGAATTGATTAAAAATTTCAATGCCTATGAACTTAAGAGACAAACCATGAAAATGGATGTACCTAATAAGGAAAGGAGTTTGGCACTAAGAATCACCGAAGGTTCTAATATGGAAGATGATGAAATGGCAATGATCACCAAATAATTCAAGAAGGACCTAAGGAGAGGAAAGGGTTCTTCAAGAAGTGGAAGCTACAACAAGGAAAGAGCTCCGGAGAAGCAAACCAATGATGGTTTCTACAAGTGTGGAAAGACTGGTCACATGATCAAAAATTGTCCTTTGTGGGAGATTGAATGGAAGAAGGTTCATGCACTTGATACAATTGTCCTAGAACTTAGATATGAAAATCTAAAATTGAAATTAGGAATAGGTAACAAAAGAAAAT
This sequence comes from Nicotiana undulata, assembly GCA_005239495.1. NCBI lineage: Eukaryota > Viridiplantae > Streptophyta > Magnoliopsida > Solanales > Solanaceae > Nicotiana > Nicotiana undulata. Next base: position 49,822 of record ML283340.1, on the reverse strand, counting down.
ACCTCACACTCCATGAGAATAAGAATTGGACACACTATGGTAACACTAGTCACTATAAAAGTGATTGACTGCAAAAGAAAAGGCAAACCAAAAGAACAAAATTTTGTTCTAGGGAAGAATAGGCTACCAAGTTGGGCTACATAAAAGAATTTTATTCATCCTTTTGCCTATAGTAAGAGACTCAAACTAGTTTTGTTCCTAAGACTAACCCCTGATTTCTTTTTGCAGGTCTAAGTGAAGTAGAGAAACCAAATATAGTACATGGATAGTGGATGTTCAAAGCACATGACAAGGAAAAAAATCAATTCCTTTCACTTAAGGACCTTAAAGGAGGTAATGTCTCATTTGAAAATGGAAAGAAAGGTGAGATCGTTGGGGTTGGAAAGGTAGGTAAGACTGATTCTAACTCTACTGAGAATGTCTACTAGATAGATGAACTGAAGCACAATCTAATAAGTGTATCACAATTGTGTGATAGAGGTAATATGGTGGCCTTAACCTCTACAAAATGCTTTGTGATAAATCTTACCACTGACAAGATAGTTTTGCAGGGAAAAATAGTGTATAACATATATGTGGTGGCTTTTTCCACACTTTCAGATAATGAACTCATTTTCCTAAGTGTGTTGGACAATGATCCCCTCCTTTTGTACAAGGGACTTGGACATGCCAGTCTAAGCTAACTCAAAAAGCTAGTCTCTAAGGACTTGGTGATAGGGCTGCCTAACATTAAGTTCAAGGAAGATAAAGTTTGTGAGGCTTGTTCAAGGGGAAGAAGGTAAGATTCTCTTTTAAAAGTAAGAAAATGATAAGTATTACCAGGGCGATTGGACTGGTCCATATGAATCTTTGTGGACCAATGAGATCATTGAGTAGAGGTGGTAAGAGAAATGTTATGGTGCTTGTTGATGATTACTCTAGGTTTACTTGGACACTATTTTTAACATCTAAAGATGAAGCATTTGACATGTTCACTGCATTTGTTAGAAAAACTTAAAACAACTAGGTAATCAACTTGCATCAATTAGGTCTGATCATGGTACTGAATTTGAGAATGCTAAATTTGATGAATTTTTGGATGGGCATGTCATAGATCAAAACTTTTCTTTTCTTATAACTCCGCAACAAAATAGGGTAGTTGAAAGAAAGAATAGGACATGGAGGAAATGGCTAGGACTATGCTACTTGCTAGTAAATTAACCTGTAACTTCTGGGCAGAAACTGTGAACACTGCATGCTACATCATAAATAGGTGCATGGCTAGAACTCTTGTTGAGAAGACTCCCTATGAGTTACTTAAAGGGAGAAAGCCAAATATATCCCACCTTAGGGCATTTGGATGTAAGCTCTTTGTGCACAAAAAAGGAAAGATTCCCTAGGTAAGTTTGATCCCAGAAGTGATGAGGGAGTATTCCTAGGACTTTACATAGTAAAGCTTATAAGATTTATAACAAAAGAACTATGTGAGTAGAAGAAAGTGTACATGTTATTTTTTATGAAACTATTTTTTCTTTCTGAGAGGAATGAGCAAGATGATGAAGCAATTGGGCTAGTAAGAAACTAAAATGAAACTACAGCCCAGCCTAAAGATGTACTAGAGGAAGGAACAAGTAATAGAACAGGTCCTTCCATCCAGGGCAACCTGACAGAGGGAACTGAACAAAGATGAATTCAACCTCAAACCTCGAGGAAACTTGTCCATGAACCTGTTCCTCAGCAACAAAGCATTGAAGGAATATCTAAAAGAAACTAGATGGTTGTGAAACCTTACAAGTATCAAAGTTCTCATCTCATTGGAAACATAATCACTAATCCAATCTCTGGAATCAAAACCTGATCTTCTTTGAAGAACCTTTGTGCCTTTTATTGTTTTCTTATCTCTTATTGAACCTAAAAATGTTTCTAAGGCTTTGCGGAATGCAAACTAAGTGAATTCTATGCAAGATGAACTTAACCAATTTGAGAGAAGCAAAGTTTGACATTTGTTACCAATACCCAAGGACATATTAGTGATTGGCACTAAATTGGTCTTTAGAAACAAATTTGATAAAGATGGAATAGTTACAAGGAACAAGGCAAGATTGGTGGTTCAAGGATATAGTCAAGAGGAGGGCATAGACTATGATGAGACTTTTGCTCCAGTTGCAAGATTGGAAGTAATTAGACTCCTTATAGCCTTTGTTGCTTACATGGAATTCACTCTCCAACGTCCATTCAAACTGACTTTCCCAGAATAATTAGACTTTAACCATTTCTTCACTTCTAATCTTTGAAGAAAAATTCAAGATGAAAAAAAAATTATGTCTTCTCCCATCTCTTCTACACACACATATCAAATGGCAAACCCTTCTGAGAACCCTTTGTCACCACCCACACCTTCAACCATCACTACCCCTAAGAAAGGACAAGCTAAGCTGCCTGCTCGTAATGAACAAATCAACAAAATAAATGAGCAATTGAAAGCAAGCCAGGCAGAGGAACCCCAAAAATCAGGTGAATCTTTCAAGTCTGCGACTGAGGGGAAAAACATGTTTCATCTGAAACAGAACAAGTAACTTGTGGGCCAAATATTACGTCTAATGTCATTTCTAATGTGGCTGAGAATTTGGAGAACAAATGTTTTCTTGTTGGTACTATTGATGGTGTAGAGACTACTGAATTTGGTAAAATTAGTGTTAAAAATAATAAGAAAAAGAGACTGAGGTTGTTGAAAGAGATGTTAAGGGAAAGGGAGAAGAAGGAGTGGTTGAATCTTCACCCACTCATGTTGGTTTGAATGAAGAAATAGGGGCAATGTGATTTGAAGTGAGAAAGTTGTTGAGGAGGAAGAGAGTTTGAGAGAAGAAGGAGGCAGTGGGTCTGGAGATGCATGTGCAGCGGAGGGGCTGGTTAGGTTGAGGAATATGTTCCAAGAACCTGTTCCATTTGTGAAGGAACCCCTCGAAGATTTTTTAAAAAGGGTGTCTGATAGCTACAATCCAAAGAAAAATAAACGTTCGGGAGTTAAAATCCGTGGATCTACTAGGCCACACAATAATAGAAAGTTTGCCTCTTGTATCCTTGTAGAGACTCATCCTACACGAGGACAAGATACAATGAGTCAGAGGAAGCAGAGTGAGTCTGACCTCGAAAGGGCCTTAGTAGAGAGTAAAAGAAATGCTGCTGAAAAAGGAAAGAAGCACGTGGGTGAACCAATTGAAATTGAGGAGATGGACTTGGTCCTTCATGATAAGGAAGAAAAGGTGGAGATGGAGGCAGTGGCTCCAAAAGCAAAGAAAAGGAAGTATTCTAAAAAGAAGTCTCTTGCAAATTCTACTGGTACAGAACCTTCTGCCTTGGAAAAAAGAACTAGGTCTGCCAGGAAATCAAGAAAAATGCAAGTAGTGGAACAAGAGAGTGAGGAAGAAGGGGAAATAGATGAAGAACAGGACAAGTTGGTGAAGTTTGGCAAGAGAACCATTCTGAAAGGTAGACCCCTTCGAGATTTGGAGGAACAAGGTCCTTCAACTGGAAGAAAAAACTAGCCCGAGCTAAAATTGTGGAGTTCCTTGCAAACTGTGAGATGCAGGGTAACCAGTGTAGTGAAAAGGGTAATTGTGACCTTTGATGGAAAGGAACTAGGAGAGATTCTAGGGGTACCTACTGAAGGGAAAAATTATTATAGGAAGCTGAAATCGCCAAGCCTAGAAAACCTACTCATCTTCTCCCTTGCCATTACCAAGAAATTTGCTGACATGGACTTAGAGCTACAGCCCAGGGCTGTTTATAGAGTGAAATCAAGCCACCCCATAAGGTGCCCCTTGAATTTGTCACTGAGGTTATTTTGCCCAGGCAGAAGAGGAGGCACATCGCAACTTTTATGGACTTGGTCTTTATAGAGTCCTGGATAGTGAGAGGCAGATCAATTAGCTATGGTTTATCATCCAACTCCTCTATATGGTACTTTATGGCACTAAAACTCATGTCATACCCTATGGTTTCATACTCACTGTTGTGGTTGCTCACTTCAAGGTTCCCCTCAAGAAATGGGATGTTAGCACGAGTAAAGATAAGGGCCAATACATTGGTTGCTTGTGACTATGAAGTCTTTACTGCTCCCAAAGAACCTGGTTCATCTAAGAGGGTGCTTGTGAACAACAAAGTGAGAGCCTTTGAGTAGGAAAGTGGGGCTAAGGATGGTGAGACTGAAAGGCTGAAGAAGAGGCTGGCTGACGTAGAAACTAAAATGGATGCTCTCAGGATTGAGCTTGCTAAGGAGAAAGAGAAGAATGAAAGCATTATTCAAGACATGTTGAAGTTGCTTCAGGCCAGAAGCCAAGAACCCAGTCCATCTCAGCCTTAAACCATTCTTAGCCTTGTTAGAAAACCAGTGACCGCATGGGATGTTTTTTTTTTTTTTTTTGTCTTTTTGCTCATAGTGTATTACTTTTATTTTCATTTATGCTTTGTGGATGACTTTTATCAATGATAATCACTGCTTTTGCTCTAATTGTCTGTTGATTTTTCTTAGATGACTAATATCCTTAGATTGATAAGTGTTACTTGAATTCATGATTGCATTTGAAGTAGCCTCAATGGATATGAGTAAGATATACTAAAATCTGGTTATATAACTTAATTATGCAACTTTTCAATAATGCCAAAAAGGAAAAGATAGGTTGTGCTTTTATTTAGACTGTGGTGTTTATAACCTAATCCTGGTCTTTGATGATTTGTGACTTTAAAATGTACAGTGTTCTAACATTGTATTGATTTGAGTTGAGTTGAGTTGAAACATGTTTCATGCTTATGAAAAGAACAAAGCTTGTCATCATCAAAAAAGGGAAATTTGTTGGTGTGGGTAAGTTTATTTTGTTGATTGACAAAGAAACACATGCATGAACCAGGTCAATATATAGTGTGCATATGGCACGGGAAAATTCATCTATAAGCATTAATGTGAAGGAGATAAGTATAAGTGGTTATATGTGATATCTCCTGAACGAAAAGGTTGCATAATTGACAAGGAGCATAACTCCTTACTTGAAGAGTAGTCTATCCTAGATAAGGGATGAGTTAGAAGTTGAAGATAACTAGAACTCTTCCACCAAGGAAGAGTATAGTATTAGAACTCTAGTTATTTCTTATTCTAATAGCTCTATATATATGAGTTTGTTCTCTTTTACAGGGGAGGCACAAACGATGAAGCTAAGCAAGAATTGAGAGCAAAATAGCAAGGTATTTTGCAAGCAATTCATGTGTGTTTCAAGTGTGAGAATCTAAGCTACATGAACTAGATAGAAGAACCAATTCCAGTTGTCTGTATTTTATTCTAGTTCAACTGTAGTAGGACTTTTGAGTTGTACCTTTTAGTTTTCTCTAGAAGTATCTGTACTATGTACTTTGAGTTGTTGCATTCAAGTTAGAGTTAAATTGACGTTGTCGCAACAGCTTGAGGTTGGTTGCCACAATGGGTTAGAGGTAATCATTAGGCGTACAAGAGTTTTGTAAATGCTGTTTTTGGCTCAGTGATCTAGTGAAGTGTTTAGAAAAACACTACGGGGAAGTAGGTCACGATTTTTTCACCTTTTGAGCCGGGTGTTTTTCACGTAAATATACTTGTGTACTTTAATTTCTACATTTATTGTTCCGTAACTGTAGTGTAAGAAACACACGTAGAAGAACCAAATCCTTCTATAGTCTATGTAGGCGAAAAATTGGACATCATACAATTACTCCCCTCTTGTGTGGTAGTGAAGTATAAAACATCACATCGCAATCTAGAAATACACACTCTTTATGTCAAAATAAACTATCTACGCTCTATTTTACTTAAAAAGGTTCTCAGGTTAATCATCTAATTTATTGTGATAATTTTTTAGATGAAGACATATAATCCAATGCCATTTGCAAGTATAAAAACCTTTTTGTTATTGCGTAAGAGTATTTTCTTCCGTTTATAAGTGATGGGAGCTCTATTGTTTGTATTTTTATGGTGCATTCGTTTCGATTTGAGACTCCCTTCGTCTCATGAATGTTGCTTTCTTTAAAAAACTGTATTAAATAAATTATACCAGTCAATAAATAGCATATGTTGTTTCAATTGAAACTTCATTGTGCAAACACTTATGTCTTTGCATTTTTTTTTTTACAGATTAACAATTATAATATAAATTAGTATGGTATATAGAAAAATAGGATAGACTAATCCGTGCTGTGATTTTTATTTTTAAAGCAACTACCATGACCATGTTAAGATTACCTGGTCAAAGAGCAAGAGATGATATAATAAAGTAAGTGAAAAAGTAATATGTAGTCACTAACCAGTAAAAGCACAATTATTTTATGCTTACATGATTTTTATTTAAAAAGCAAGATGAGAAATTATTTCAATTTTTTTTAGCCAGGCATCCAAGTGTGTGATAATAAGTTCAAGTGCAATCTTAAACAAATTGTAACACACAAATTCATTTTCCCTTAAACACAAATGAGATTGCAGGTGAGCAGTATCTAATTGTAGGATTTAATCTAAACACATTATATTTAGCGCATAAATCGTAAAGCGATAACTTACTTGTTTTTCGTGAAGCGGAAGCAAAAATGTATTGAACCACGACTGGAATTACTGGTCGGCGGTGGTTGTCACAGTGTGCTGGAGCAACCCCCAATTCCACAGTCTAAACCCTTGTTAGGATTGTGAGAAAGAGCGTGGAAAAAATACTGCACAATGTACTTTTTAGTGTGCACACTAAGTGTACTTATATAGAGAATATTAGGATTAACTAATAACCCTATTGGGCCTTAGAACACCCCATATGGGTGGACCAAATATTTCCTACATCTCCCACTCATAATGGGAGTGCTCATCTAATCTGAGAAACATATTCTCAACTTATCTCCTCAATAGTTCATACAAGGAAGTAGACCGTGCGACTAGCATACTGTGAGAGCTAAGTGTTATACATATGTTAGGAGTATATAGCCTCTCATCAGGTGCAAACCTACAAGTAGATCATAAAGTATGCAGTACCCAAAATCATATAAATCACATTTGATATAGTCTCAAAATCTCATATATCATTATTTCTTGTATTCACAATCATAACTCATAAGTTATAATTGGTGCACTAGTGAATACAAATAAATGAGATGGCATCAATGATCTTCCTCTTCTCACGATCCCCTTAACATTTGTTTGACTGCTTTTCTAGATATGCACCGCTAGACCGAATCTGTGTACATGGTCTTTTGGAAACACACTAGGATAGCTAACATCACACTAATTCTCAAGTATCTGATTAGAGTCTTTAAGGGTACAAAGTCTTGAGCCATCATAAGGGCTCTGGGTCTCACACAACAAAAAGTTGAGAATGGACTTATGTTAACCCAATTGCTCAACATTAGCACACATGCTATGAAACATGCGCTACAACATTTCTCCCTTTATTCAAGGAGTGTGTGTCTTTATCTCATAAAAGAATGATGTACAGATGATATTTAGACACCATAAGTATCTAAATTTGAGTTCCTTGATCTACAAATTCATATTTAACTTACATATGGCTCACAAAGTAGACTTGGTGAACGTTATCACGCAAATAACCTTATGTCATTGTGTAAGCGACATTCTGATTTTAAGCGAATAGCTCTCAAATTACCCGTAGCAAAATTTTGCTTAAAATCATGTCTCATCTCCTCACATAGCTATGAGAAGGAGGCGTTTTCCTGTGTGAGAAGACCAACCTCTTGTCTACCTGACATACTAATAAAAAAATTTAAAAAAAAAGAATGCACATAAAATTCAGCATTAAAAATATGTATGTATGTAAATCAACTTTATTGATAATCAAAGAACATCAGTTTTGTGAAAATGAGAAAATTAATAACAAAATAAAGTATCTTAGAGTCTATCAAGCCTCGAGACAAAGGCTTGGTCAATGAATCTGCTAACATATCTTTTGTAGACACATACTTCACATTCACAACCTTGCGTCTAACCATTTCTCTTGCATAGTTATACTTGATATCTATATGTTTGGGTTTACAATGAAACTTAGGGTCCTTGGTGGAGGACATTGCAGCCTCATTATCACAGTAGACTAATACCGGTTCAGTAATTTCAGTGATATCCAACAAGTGCTCCAAGAACGTTTTCAACCAAACAGCTTCTTGTGTTGCTGATGCGAGAGCCACATATTCGATTTCCATCGTAGATAGTGATACACATGATTGTTTCTTACTAATCCATGATATGGCCCCATCACTGAGTAAGAAAACATATCCTGGGGTAGACTTCCTGTCGTCTAGATCTCCTTCATGGTCAGCATGACTGTATCCAACTAATCGCAGATCCTTGCCGCCTTGATAACAAATGGCATAATCAACAGTTCCCTTAAGATATCTCATGATCCTCTTTAGTGCTTGCCAATGTTCTAAACTAGGGTCGGTTTGATATTTACTTACCAAGCTAATTGCTTGACAGATTAGACATTAGACATCCTCTCTAATGTCATCAATGACAGATTACTTACCATGATCCTCTCTAGTGCACACCATAGCATACATTAGACATCCGACTGCGCTCCTATAAGGAACTCAACTCATTATTTCTGTCTCTTCAGGAGTCTTAGGACACATATGACTTCCCAAGGTATGGCCTTTACTGATAGTAGTTTCAACTGGGCTACTATATTGCATATTGAATCGTTCAAGAACTTTTCTAATATAATTCTCTTGTGAGAGATACAATAGTTTTTTTTTTGACGATCTCTTGAAATTTTAACTCCAAGAATATATGCAGCTTCACCTATATCTTTCATCTCAAATTGAGATGATAACCATGACTTTATCTCGGTTATAGACTCCTTGTCATTTCCAGCTATAAGTATTTCATCTACATACAATGTTAAAATCAAAAGCTTGTTTCTTGATCTTTTGGTATAAACGCAACGGTCTTCATCCATCATGGTAAATCCATTGGATACAAGAACATTCTGAAAGCGTATATACCACTGCCTTGAAGATTGGTTGAGTCCATAAATAGACTTCAAAAGTCTACAAACCTTTTGTTCGTGGCCCTTTTCAATGAAACACTCAGGTTGTTCTATATAGATTTCTTCATCTAGTTCTTCATTGAGAAAGGAAGTCTTGATATCCATCTGATGTAATTCAAGATCCAAGATTGCAACAATAGCTAGAAAAATCGTACAACAGGCGAGAAAGTCTCTTCGTAGTCTATTCCTTTCTGTTGTGTATACCCTTTCGCCACCAGTCGAGCCTTATATCTCTCAATTGTGCCATCAGCCTTGAGCTTAATTTTGAGAACCCATTTTCTCCCAATTGCTTTGCGTCCTTCAGGGAGGTCAACTACTTCCCAAACTTTGTTGACTCTCATAGACTCTAATTCATCTTCCATTTCTTTTGTCCATTTATCCTTAGAAGGGCATGAGAGAGCCTCTTTTATATTTTTAGGCTCTTTTCTTCCTGTGGGAGCATCATAAATATTTCACCACCTTCAACATCAAATCGTCGGTGGGGAATCTTTTTACGAGAACCACGTCTTATTTGTGATTCATCATTGTTCCCATTTGGATTAATGTTATTCCCACTCGGATCAAGATCATTCATCCTGTTTCTACTTGGAACAAGATCTATGAACATCTCGCTCCTACTTGGAACAAGATCCATTTGGTCACTTCCACTAAACGTAGAAGGATTACTCTCATCTGCATCTGATGATGAATGAGGTCTTTGATGAGAAACTAATTCATCATCTGCTAAAATTCTCCCACTTGAGTTTAGTGATCCTTGTACTTTTTGATCCATTATCTCAAATAAGGTTAGGTCTTGACCTACCTCTCCCTTCTTAGGGACTTCATCCTCTATGAATGTGACATCTTGTGATTCAAAATCAGTTACACTTCTACTGTCTTGCTGACCTATAAACACATAACCCGTTGAGGTTTCAGAGTATCTTATAAAGATACTTTTCTTCCCCCTCGGGCCTAATTTGTGATGTTTGTGATAGGAATTATATGTATAGGCAGCACAACCCCAAGGTATTAATACACTCAGGTCGGGTTGTCTTCTCGTCCATAACTCATAAGGAGTAGTAGAAACTGATTTTGTAGGCAGTCGGTTAAGTACAAAGGTGACAGTAAGCAACGCATCACCCTAGTAACTAATTGGGAGGTTATCTTATGCCGTCATTGACCTAACCATTTCTTGCAGCGTTCTATTTCTTCCCTCCGCAACATCGTTTTGTTGTGGAGTATTTGGGATAGTCAACCGATGAGCTATTCCGTTTTCATCACATAAATTATTAAATTGGGTTGATAAGTATTCACGACCATGGTCAGTTCGAAGAGATTTTATCTTCTTGTCTAATTGATTTTCCACTAAGCTCATATAGCATTTGAAGCAACGTATTGCTTCTGATTTATGGGAAATTAAATAGACATAATGAAACGTGTAAATTCATCAATAAATGTGATGAAATAACTTTCTCCATGCCTATCCCTAACATTCATAGGCTCGTAGATATCTAAATGGACTAATTGCAAAGGATATTCGGCTCTAGTCGCTTGACCAAAAGGTTTTTTTGCAGATTTTCTAGCTAGACAATTTTCACAAGTGGAAAATGCCACATGTTCAATGCTGGAAAGCAAACCTTGTTTTGCTAACCTTTGCATTCTTTGTTGGCCAATATGACCAAGTCTAGCAACCCATATATTTACATCAATATCATATTTATGTGAAGAAACAAACATAGAAAAATTAGTATTATTATTAAATGAATCATAATCCAAATCCATAATAATTAAACCTCCGGTCACATGACCAAAACTAAATAAAGTTGAACAAAAAGTCAACTTGGCAGAATTTCCATGACAAAACAAGTCAAACCCTAGCTTAAAAGCTGAAACTTAAATAACATTCTGGCAAATTGTTGGTGTAAAGAGAACATCATGTAGTATTAGGTCTCGACCACCACGCAGGACTAACTTATATGTACCAATCCCTTCAACAACAACTTTATTGTTGTTGCCCATATATATCCACTTTGCTCCATGTGGAACTCGCCGAAATTCAACAAAGGCACTACGTTCCCAGGCTATGTGGTCCATTTCTCCTGAGTCTACAATCCACAAAGGATTAGATTCAGTTAGAAAAACAGAACTAGAAACACAAAGTTCACTAATTGGAGCATCGTGAAATACCTTTCTAGGAGGCTCAGAGCAATCTCTGGCATAGTAACCCATCTTGTAACAATTTCGCTTTAGCAACTTTGACACTTTTGGAACGTTTGTTCTTGCCTTTTTCAGTCTTTGCTCTGTTAGCATGCTGAACTTGAGGTGGCCCTCTCGTCTTTCCCCAGTTCCTTTTCTTTGAATCACTCTTGGTTTTGGAGGTTGTTTCCATGTGCAACTCAACTATTGGCTTTGCAGCCTCAAGTCGTTCCTCCTCTAACTCAAGGTGTGTCCGGACATCTTCCAGAGTTGTGATACTTTCATTATGGGTCAAATGCATTTTTATATGACCCCAACAACTAGGTAAAGAGTGTATGACAACTTGGATTTGTTGTTCATCAGTCAACACATGACCAACATCTTTCAACCCCCCCATCATATTTGTCATTTGCCTCAAATGTGTTTCCATTGAATGTTCTGGGCGTTTCTTATATGAGTCAAATTTGATCGTTAAGGATCGCATCCTTGCAGTGGAAAATGTACCAAAACTTTTCCTCAAAGCATTCTAAAGATCCATAGCTCTTTGGTGATCCTTAAACTTCCTTAGAATGTCATCATCTAAGGTGCTCAACTACGTAATGCGAGCAATGAAGTTCTTTTTCTTCCAACTGTCATAGGCTTCACGCTAACGCCTATGCTGAGCAGTGTTGCCTTACTCAGGCTCATTCATGACATTGTTATTGGCCTCCAGAGCCTCTTGCTCCTCTAGCACATACTGGACTTTCAAGCTCCAGGTTTCATAGTTGTCACCATTGAGTTTCAACCCTTTGTTGAGCTCAACAACAATGTTTTTCGAAGCAGTAGTCATTCTTTAACAAAATAAAAAATAAAATGAGGATCAAAAAATAAAATAACGCAAGGCACGATGTTCAACGTACATACATATTATGACACCAAACATCAATTGATTTCGTTAATAAACACATATATTAATCATGGAGTCGAAAGTTCACTATGTTCCCAATCATCATTCAAAAATTAGAATATTATAAAAATGAACCTATTCAATTATCTAGCTAAGCGTCTTAATCATGTTTAAGACAACATAATTATCTAATCATAATTTTAAAATCCCATGTTGATCATAAGTTAACAAATAACTTATATTAGCATGAAAATAAAATTATGTCAAACTAATTAACATTTATTACATGCTATACAATTTTACATAATGTTTACTTTAGTGTTAAACTAATTAACATATCATTCATGTTAAACAAATTAACAAGTGATATTAATATTAAACTAATTAATATTATATTTCATGCTCAACAGATTAACATAAAGCATATGCTATACTTGTCACGATCCAAATACTAACCCAGGTCGCGATGGCGCCCAACACTGTTGTCAGACAAGCCAACATTATCATTAATCTACTAGTGAGTTTCATTTATTTTATAAAAACTTTTCCAAACTTTACTTGGTTTCAATTTAATACGTTCGGAAATAACGAATAACCTGACAAATTTCAAGCTGAAATAACCAAAAAAAGAGTCATAATTTAATAATTACATCCCAAAAGAATAGTCTACTAACGTCTGTGCCGGGAACTAGTGTCACAAGTCTACAAGAATCTAGTAGAGTAAAATCAAAAGGAATAAAATTATGTCCTACTGTCTGAGAAAAATATAGACAGAAATAGCAAAAGGAAAAGCTCCAAGTTGTTGCTGAATGTCGTCAAGAGAAGCAGCTCACCGTGAAACCTCAACAGAAAGCAATCAAGGGCGAGCTTCGGACTGATACCCAGATGCACCTGCCTCAGAACCTGTACAATTAAGTACAGAGCGTAGCATGAGTACATAAATAATATGTACCCGGTAAGTATCCAGTCTAATCTCGAAGAAGTAGTGACGAGAGGTCGAATTGACACTCACTAGGGCCAAAATAATATGTTTTAAATATAAGGATAAGCAAGAATGGCATTTATAAATAAGTGATAAAGACATGAACATCAAATTTCCTTACAATTACCTTTATGTGTCAAGTCTTCTATCGTACAGATTACAAATTTCGTTTTACAGGATATTCAACAGATAAATGACCACAGGAACACCAAACAGTTAACAAAGACATAACATGCCGTGAACGTACGGCCGATACGACGAAATAATAAATGTGCACTGCCGAAGGGTCGAACGGATCGAACCATTGATGCATCTATTATTGCGCTCGCGAATCGTACATGCGACGCGGTCAACATAATAGTAGAGCTACCCCGCTCGCGAATCATACATGCGACGCGGGTATGCGTATATATACACACATTCTACAGAAAATCAGGAATTTACTAAAGAATATTCTTACAGAGGAGGACAATTAATTTAAATGGCGAAATATAACCTTTTAGATTTTCACTCAATAATTCGATGATATTAGGCAACCTAAATTATCATCAAGATTACAAATACGGCACATAAAACATGCTTGTAAATCCTAAACTACCCTGACATAAGATAATAGTATTTACGCACGGACTCTCGTCACTTCGTGTGTGCGTAGCCCCCCACAAATAGTAGCATATAAATTCACTATTTCACCTATGGGGACAATTCCCTCTTACAATGTTAGAAAGGAGACTTACCTCTTTTCAAGCCTAATTTTCGGGTCAAGAATGTGCCCGAAACTCCAAATTCGTCGCCCAAGGACTCGAAACTAGCCAAATATCACAAAAATAAATCAATCTAAGCTCAAAAGTCCACAATTATCCTATTTAAATGATTATTTCAACCTAATTTGCAAAATCCAAAATTACACCCCCAGGCCCACATGTTCGGATTTCGGAAATTTTCAAGGAAAATAGTTACCCATAGCCTAAGGATCAATGTTATATAGTTTTTGCATGATTCCATAACAAATTTCTTGACAATTTCTCATTTTTATCAAAACCCTAGGTTTTACTCTAAACCCATAATTTCTACTAATTTTTTGTGTTAATCTACCCAAGAATTCAAGTATTAAACTCTATTTATACTAGGAATTACTTACCTTACAATTGCTAGGTCGAATCTCTCCTGTGCAAGCTCTCCAAATCGTCCAAGATGAAGAAAAATGGTTCAAAAATGACTAAGTCACGTATATTTAACAACCTCACTTCCTTCAGAGTTTTCGCACATGCGGCTCGAGGACTGCACCTGCGGTCTCACATATGCGAGAAAAATCTCGCACCTACGGAAAATGGGAAGGGGGCCAGTGGTCGCACCTGCGGCTCTGCTTCTGCGGGAAATGGCCAGCACCTGCGGAACCTGACATTCCCCTCTAAGGCCGCACTTATGAGGCATTGACCGCACCTGCGGCTGGTCCTTCGCAGGTGTGGTCGCACCAGATCTGGTGTACCAGCAGTTCCTCTAAGGCTGGTTTTTGCCTCGCGCGATGTTCGAATGGTATACAGGCCTACTCAAGGCCCCGTCCAAATATACCAGCAAGTCCTAAATCATAATATGGACTCGCTCGAGCCTTCGGAACGTCCGAAATAACGCTTAATCTAAAAATCATACCCCAAAACCTATTGGATCCAACTTAAGAACTTTATGTTTTTGAATTCGCATTCAACAGGCCGAACCTACCCATACTACTCGGAATGACCCTAAATTTTGCGATGAAGTCACAAATTACATAACAGAACTATTCCCGGTCTCGAAATCCCATTCGGACCTCGATAACACAAAATCACATTGCAAACCTCAATTTTTTTGAACTTAAGAATCATATTTCACTATTTGGCACCGAAATGCTCTCGGGTCATCCAAAACTCATTTTGAACCTACGCCCAAGTCTGAAATCATCATACGAACCTATTGGAGTTTTTAAATATCGATTCCGAGGTCTTTTACTAAAAATGTTGACCGAAGTCAAACTTGGCCTTCAAGGCCAACCTTAAGGAACTAAGTGTTTCTATACCACCCCAAACTCCTCCGACTCCCGAACCGACCATCCCCGCAAGTTATAAATCAGTAAAATCAACTACGGGAAGTATCATTTAGGGGCACGGGGTTCTAGAACACAAAACGGCCGATCGGGTATGCTGAATAAGTGTGGATATCTGCTCCGCATGTCCTCCTCGGATTCCCAAGTATCCTCCTTGATTGGTTGGCCCCTCCACTGGACCTTTACGGCGGAAACCCTCTTGGACCTCAACTGGTGATCGTGCCTATCAAAAATAGAAACTGGCTCCTCCTCGTAACCCAACATCTCATCTAGCTGAATGGTGCTGAAGTCTGTCACATGAGAGAAGTCGGCGTGGTATCTCAAGAGCATGGACACATGAAAGACCAGATGAACTCCTGATAAACTGGGTGGTAAAGAAAGCTCATAGGCAACCTCCCCAACTCGTCTGAACACCTCAAATGGGCCTATAAACCTTGGGCTCGGCTTGCCCTTCTTTCCAAACCTCATAATTCCCTTCACCGGCAAGACTTTGAACATAACCTTCTCTCCCTCCATAAATGATACATCACTGTCATGCCCCAAAATCGAGGGACGAGACCGGCGCCTGACCAGATGAACCCAGTCAAGCGGACCTGGATCGCCTTTCCTACCCAACGTATTGCCCCATGTTCATAACATTCATTATTCCATGTGAGTTAGACAATCCAAATTCAAAGTACAATTTACAACATGATTCCATTTTTCCTCTTTTAACTTTCAACGATAGATAATCCAAAACATACAAGTTACATACAACATTTCTGATTTACGATCCAAATTTACGAGTGAATACAACTATCGTCCAAAATAGATATATATGCTTATATAACCCACACAGTGTCTACGGAGCCTCTAAGAGTTCTAGGAGTTTTACATAAACTTGCCGGCAACAAGTACCTGGCTATACCTTTTACTACATAAGCAAAAAGAGAATGGTATAATCCACACACGGCCCCAAGAAGGAGTGGGGCTCACCAAAACTGCTGAAGAGATGAAGAGGAGGCACCACTAACGGCGGGCTGAGCTACCTTCTATGAAACCACTTACATCCATATAAAAGATGTATCACCCCCGACAAAAGTGACGTTAGTACCGTGGAATAGTACTAGTATGTATGAACAAACTTTACTCTAAGTAAAATTAAACAATGCATAGATAAGAGACAGTTAATGTATTGCACAGAAACAGAAACAACCACAATCAAGAGTTTCACAGATCCTCATTTCAACACAACCACATTCCACCCTTATTCCTTCTCAACATTTCCGCCCTTATTGCTTCCCGTTGCGGCGTGCAACCCGATCCCACCGTATAATCACACTTCAGCCTTATTACATTCTGTTGCGACGTGCAACACGATCCCACCGTATAATTCCCATTACACCCTTGTTACCTCTCTACCTTTATTACCTCGTGTTGCGGCGTGCAACCCAATCCCACCGAATAATCATATTTCATAGCAACAATAACAGCCCACAATTCACTCACAAGGCTTCATATCATCAAGAGTACACTTTCATAACAATCGAACAATCATGTGTTCACAATAGTCGTTATCAATCAAAAATTCAATCACAAGGATTCCTATCAACAAGAATACAAATTCATTACGACCAACAATCCGTATAAAAATTAAGGCACAATAAACCTTGCCAAACAAGGGGTCATGTACAATATTACCATGGTCATTTAGTTCAATTAAATCAATTCACATCTCTTTTTTCATCACTTGTTACACAACCCTTAATACTTAGATACATTTGGGTTCTCTACCATTTTTTTATACCAACATATTCAAGCGTTTAACGAACCTTGCACATGATAGTGTAATCACAAGAAATCATCTTTCACAGTTTCAATTAACATGATACTCGACTAAGAGAATCAGAGAATCAAATCTTACACCCCAATACTTCAAAACAATCATTTCACATATACTCAGCAAGAAACTCATACCGAATGCTTGGACACTACAAGGTGACTCTACAAAGATTAATGTTAGTCGTACATACCTCGAGTCAAATATCCCCTTTTTAATTTCTATCACAAATCATCGGAACCGTCTAGCACCGTCAATATATTCCACAATGTGGCATATTCCACTTAGAATTAGGAAGCTTGAATTCAATTGGGCATTTTATCAAACACTATGTGACCCCCTTTAGATTACTCACCTCTTTTTGAGAATAATTACCCAAACTTATTTCCCTTTACTAGATTACGGAGTTTAACTCACATGCATGCAAGGTCTCAACTTTAATTTTCAAGAACCAACCTATGTGTGCTTTATAAATCTGAGAAATTGGGGAAATAGGGTGAAGACTTACCTCTTTGAGTGAAGAAGATGACAATAACTTGAAAATTTCCGGGCTTGAGTGATTTTGGAAAATCAAATTGGATGATGTTGAAACCTTCTCTCTCAAGAACTCTCTTTTTCTCTCTCTATTCTTGGTCAGAAAATTGTTAAAAATGAAGGGAAGGAGTGTTTTATTAAACAGGGGGTCGGGTTTTAAATTTAGAAAATAGGAGCCCCGACACAGAAATGTGGTCAGGAATGCGATCGCATTCCTGCTATGCGATCCGCATTCCTATCGCAGAAATGGCCCTCAAATGGGCCAAAATTTGAAAACAATTTGCCCAGGTATGCGACAACTATGCGGTCCGCATACCTGTTATGCGATCGCATAGTGCGTCACATAACCTCCCTCGAAAAACCATGGGGCAAGAATGCGATAACTATGCGGTCCGCAAACCCAAAATGCGATCACATTCTGGGCCGCATAGTTGTCCTCAATTTGGACAGTAGCCTGTCCAGGTATGCGACCACTATACGGTCCGCATACCTGTTATGCGATCGCATAGTGCGTAGCATAACGTGCAATTTCTGAATTTTTTTATCTTTTAAGTTTTGGGATACATTTTACTCAAAATGGGTCCGTTTTAAGAATTTCTACAGTTATAACAACACAGGGACCTATTCGGGCATTATTTTAGACATGAAATTTTATGGGTCTTTACATCCTCCCCCACTTAAAATCATTCGTCCTCGAATGAGGATCGGGAAATCTCTTGGTTTTGAAAACACAATTTGCCAACCCCCAAATTTTCACTAACTCCGATATTTTCTGAAAATTTCGCCAGAGTTTCCTATGTAACTAGGCCTATATACCTGACAGAGAGCCCCCGAAACATATTTCCAATTTAATGCTACATAATGCAATTATTCTAGCAACTTGTACATAACCTTGTTACCTCAACAACTTGCATATATTCAATTACTTCAACATGCTGTATAGACTTCAATTAATCATTTAACCATCACATGAGTTTCACATAATTTCATTTACCCCAACAATTTGCACATAATTCAGTTATCCCATCAAATCATATACAATTTAATTACTTCAACATGCTTATACATAATTCAGTTAACACCACAACTTGCATATCATTTAACTACCACATGAATTGCGCATAATTTTAGCTTACTTCAAAGAGCTGCACATTTCCCAAATTATCGCAACATTCACAAATATGGCACAACTTGAGATGTTACAATAATAAGGAAATTAGGAGAGTGAAGCGTGCTTGCACAAAATTAAACACAAAGGTGTATTCACTTAGAGATGGTAGTTCTCACGATCACTACTAGACTTGTTCAAAAAAATGGGGATATTTTTCTTTCATTTCATTTTCCGCTTCCCACGTGGCTTCCTCGACTTGTTGACTTCGTCACAACACTTTAACTGAAGCAATTTCTTTGTTCCTCAATCTACGGACTTTCCTATCAACAATAGCAACCAGAACCTCTTCATACGATAATTCTTCATTAACCTCAATAGTATCAACTGGCACGATGGCAGATGGATCTCCAACCACTTTCTTCAACATAGACACATGGAACACCGGGTGTACTAATGACAATTCAGGGGCAATTCCAGCCGATAGGCCACCTGTCCCATCTTTTGAGCGGTCCGATACGGCCCGACATACCTAGGGATTAATTTCCCTTTCTTCCCAAACTGCATCACTCCCTTCATGGGAGACACCTTCAAGAATACCCAATCATCTACTTGGAATTCCAAATCCCTACGAAGAACATCCGCATAGGACTTCTGACGACTCTTAGAAGTTTTCATGCTTTCCTGAATTACTCTAACTTTTTCCATAGCTTGATGCACAAGATCTGGTCCTAACAATTCTGCCTCACCAACCTCAAACAATCCGATCAGAGATCTACATCTCCTTCTGTACAATGCCTCAAATGGGGCCTTCTGAATGCTAGCATGAAAGTTGTTGTTGTAAGAAAACTCTATGAGCGACAAGTGATCATCCCAGCAAACTTTGAAATCCAAAACACAAGCCCATAACATATCCTCAAGAGTCTGAATAGTCTACTCCGCTTGACCGTTCGTCTGTGGGTAGAAAGATGTGCTGAGATTTACCTGAGTACCCAAACCTTGCTGAAATTTCCTCCAAAAGTTAGTTGTGAACTAGGCCCCTCAATCCCAGATAATAGAAACTAGAGTGCCATGGAGTCTGACTATTTCCTTGATATATAACTGAGCATACTGTTATGCAGTATCAGTGGACTTGACTGGTAAGAAGTGAGCTGCTTTCGTGAGTCGATCCACTATTACCCAAATTGAGTCCAACTTGCATTGAGTGCGAGGTAACCCTACCACGAAGTCCACATTTCCACATCGGTATCTCTATAAGTTGATTCAACCCACCGGGCCTCTGATGCTCGGCCTTCACTTGTTGACAGTTTGGACACCTAGCCACAAAGTCCGCCACACACCTCTTCAAACCATTCCACCAATAGATTTCCTTGAGATCACTATACACTTTCGTAGAACATGGGTGAACAGAATACCTGGAATTATGAGCCTCTGCCATTACCCTCTCCCGGAGTTCATCCACACCTGGAACACATAACCTTCCTTGTCACCGCAAGACACCGTCATCATTGCCGAGTGAAAAAGCTGGAATCTTGTGGTTCAAAATTGCTTCCCTCAATTGCCCCAATGCTGGATCTCTAAATTGCTTTTCCTTGACTTCCGCTACAAGCGAAGACTCCGCTCCATTACGCACCACGACATCCCCCTCATCTAAGGTCGAAAGACAGACCCCAAGACTGGCCAACTGATAAATCTCTCGAGCCAAAGGCCTTTGACCTGCTTTTAAATGTGCCAGGCTACCCATGGATTTCCGACTAAGAGCGTCGCCTACAACATTCGCCTTTCCTGGATGGTATAAAATATTCATATTATAATCTTTGAGCAATTATAACAGCCTTCGCTCCCTTAAATTCAACTCCTTCTTCTTGAATAGATACTGAAGACTCTTGTGGTCTGTGAACACGTCCACATGGACCCCATAAATATAATGCCACCATATTTTCAATGCAAACACAACCGCTGCGAGTTCCAAATCATGTGTCAGATAATTTTTCTCGTGATTCTTGAGATGCCTTAGAGCATACGCTATTACCTTACCACATTGCATCAACACACACCTTAAACCAACCCTCGAAGCATCACAATAAACCACGAATCTTTCTATACCTTCTGGCAAGGTCATCACCGGTGCCGAAGTCAATCTTGATTTTAATTCCTGAAAACTCTTTTCACAAGCATCGGACCACTGAAACTTGATTGCTTTCTGCATCAGCTTAGTCAATGGGGAGGCGAGAGTAGAGAATCCCTCCACAAATCTTCAATAACACCCAGCTAGACCCAAGAAACTGTGAATCTTTGTTGGGGTCATTGGTCTAGGCCAATCCTTCACCACTGCGATCTTTTGGGGATCAACTTGAATCCCTTCCCTAGAAATAACATGTCCCAAAAAGGTGACTGATTCTAGCCAAAACTCACATTTTGAAAACTTTGCATACAACTGGTGCTGATGAAGAGTTTGCAGAACTGCCCTGAGGTGATTAGCATGATCTTCCTGACTTCTCTAATACACAAGGATATCATCAATGAAGACTATCACGAAGGAGTCAAGAAACGGCTTGAAAACCCGATTCATAAGATCCATAAAAGCTGTTGGGGCGTTGGTTAGCCCAAAAGACATTACCAGAATTCAAAGCGTCCATAATGAGTCCTGAAGGCGGTCTTAGGAATATCCTGCTCCCTGATTTTTAATTGGTGATACCCGGACCGTAAGTCAATCTTTGAGAAGAATCTGACACCTTGCAACTGATCGAACAAATCATCTATCCGAGGTAATGGATATTTATTCTTGATGGTGACCCTGTTGAACTTCCGATAATCAATACACATTTGGAGCGATCCATCTTTCTTCCTGACAAAAAAGAACCGGTGCGCCCCAAGGCGACACACATGGCCAAATGAAACCCTTTTCTAATAGATCTTTCAATTGTTCTTTTAACTCTCTCAATTCTGCTGGCGCCATCCTGTATGGTTGAATAGATATAGGCTGCGTATCTGGCATTACATCAATCCCGAAATCGATCTCTCTATCTGGCGGAATCCCAGGAAGCTCATCCGGAAGCACTTCAAGAAACTCATTCACAACCAACACGCACTCGGGAGCAGGCACCTCTGAAGTGGTGTCCGAAACCCAGACCAAATGATAGATGCACCCCTTACAGATCATCTTGGAGGCCTTAAGATAGGAAATAAACCTACCTCTCGGCAATACATCATTCCCCTTCCATTCGATAACTGGCTCCTTAGGAAACTCGAGCGTCATAATTCTGGTTCGGCAGTCAAGTTTAGCAAAGCACGAGTAAAGACAATCCATTCCCATGATCACATCAAAATCTAACATTCCTAGCTCAATAATATCAGTCGTGGTATCTCGACCACACACCGTGACAACACAATTCTTATAGACTCGCGCGGCCGTAATAGAATCACCAACCGGAGTCGACACTGAGAACGGCTCATGAAGTTGTTCGGGTTCTATCCCAAAACTCGAAGCAACAAATGGAGTAACATATGACAATGAATACTCGGGATCAATAAGAGTATAAACGCCATGCGATTGGACAGTCAGAATACATGTGACAACATCTGGAGAAGCCTCCACACTCTGGTGACTACTCAAAGCGTAGAACCGACTGGGTTCCCCTTGACCCCGTGCTCTACCCCTAGCTACACCGCACCCTGCTGCAGCTGGAGGGCGTGCTGAAGATGTAGCGGCCGAAGAAATGGACGGCTGAGCAGTACCTCTACCTGTGCCCTGGATGGGCGCACGACAATCTCGCTGAACATGGCCCCTCACTCGACATCTATAGCATACCGGAATATCCAAGTAACATGGCTCAGAATGGGACTTCCCACACTTAGTACATGTGACTCTCCACTGCTGCTGAAACCTCCCACCAGAACGACCTGACTGGTGGAACCTCCTGCCATCTGAACCGGGCCCAAAGCGACCTCCCTGCTGATAGTTGTGCCCTGATAGCGGCGCACTGGCCGAAGACTGAGCATAGGACTGAGATGGCCCTGCTGACCCTTTCCCAAGGGCTGATCTCCCACCTCCAACTGAACTCCTAGGGTTGACCGCTGACCGAGCCCTACTACTTCTCTCCCTCTCCATTCTTATCTTCAATTTCCGAGCCTCCGTAGCCTGGGAAAAATCCACAATCTTACCATAGTTCATATCCAAATGTAAAGTAGTTGTAGCAGCCTCATTGACAACCAAAGGACCAAGGCCCTGAACAAACCGACAAACTCTGGCCTCCATAGTCGGCATCATGTGGGTAGCATACTTGGACAAGCGCACGAACTCCATACGGTACTCCTACATACTCATGTGGCCCTGCTTAAGGACTTCAAACTCTGCAGCATGGGCTGCCATAACCTCGACAGGCAAGAAATGATCCATGAAAACATCTACAAACTCGACTCACCTCGCCGGAGGGCTCCCCTCTCCACGGGAACTCTCCCACATCTCAAACCATGAATATGCTGCCCCCTTTAGACGATAGGAAGCTAGCTCAACTCTCTCAGTTTCAGTAGCCTTCATAACCCGGAGAGTCTTGTACATTTCATCTACAAAATCTTGAGGATCGGCCTCTGGGTCGGTGCCTGTGAACTCTGGAGGGGCTAACCCTAGAAACTGGTTGACCCTAGAACCTGAAGAATCCCCTTGCTCGCTAGAAGACGTAGAGGAAGCCTGCGATCTTTGGGCCTGGGAGGCCACTAACTCAGTCAACATCTGAATAGCTCTTCTGAGGTCCCCATCAGAAATACTGGGACCAGAAGCTAGGATTGAGGAAGGATCAGGAACACCAGCAGGAAGGATTTCAGTACCCTCCGCTGGAGCAGGAATAGGGATAGACTAGCCTGGCACGGAGGAGTCGGGCAGATTCAAGGTCGGGGAATCATTCTCACCCGCACCATCAGATAAAGGATTTATGGCCACACTTGGGGTGGCAATGGCTTCTAGGCTGAGCCGAGCTTTCTTCTTGGGCACCATTTACTAAAAATTAGGACAATGCACGAGTTAGATAGAGACATTCTCGCCTTTCACTTCATCGCACGATATAGAGTAACAATCAAAGGAACATATTTCACTATTTTCCACTGAAACGCTCTCGGTTCATCCAAAACCCATTCCAAACCTACGCCCAAGTCCGAAATCATCATACGAACCTACTGGAACTTTCAAATCTTAATTCTGAGGTCGTTTACTTAAAATGTTGACCGAAGTCAAACTTTGCCTTTAAGGCCAACCTTAAGGAACTAAGTGTTTCTATACCACCCCAAACTCCACTGACTCCCAAACTGACCATCCCCGCAAGTTATAAATTAGTAAAAGCAACTACGAGAAGTCTCATTTAGGGGGACGGGGTTCTAGAACACAAAACGATTGGTTGAGTCGTTACATTCTCCACCTCTTAAACAAACGTTCGTCCTCGAACGGGTCTAGATTCATACCAGGAGTGCTGAATAAGTGTGGATATCTGCTCCGCATGTCCTCCTCGGACTCACAAGGCTTCATATCATCAAGAGTACACTTTCATAACAATCAAACAATCATGTGTTCACAATAGTCGTTATCAATCAAAAATTCAATCACAAGGATTCCTATCAACAAGAATACAAATTCATTACGACCAACAATCCGTATAAAAATTAAGGCACAAGAAACCTTGCCAAACAAGGGGTCATGTACAATATTACCATGGTCATTTAGTTCAATTAAATCAATTCACATCTCTTTTTTCATCACTTGTTACACATCCCTTAGTACTTAGATACATTCATACATTTGGGTTCTCTATCATTCTTTTATACCAACATATTCAAGCGTTTAACGAACCTTGTACATGATAGTGTAATCACAAGAAATCATCTTTCACTGTTTCAATTAACATGATACTCGACTAAGAGAATCAGAGAATGAAATCTTACACCCCAATACTTCAGAACAATCATTTCACATATACTCAGCAAGAAACTCATACTGAATGCTTGACACTACAAGGTGACTCTACAAAGATTAAAGTTAGCCGTACATACCTCGAGTCAAATTTCCCCTTTTTAATTTCTATCACAAATCACCGGACCGTCTAGCACCGTCAATCTATTCCACAATATGGCATATTCAACTTAGAATTAGGAAGCTTGAATTCAATTGGGCATTTTATCAAACACTATGTGACCCCCTTTAGATTACTAACCTCTTTTTGAGAATAATTACCCAAACTTGTTTCCCTTTACTAGATTACGGAGTTTAACTCACATGCATGCAAGGTCTCAACTTTAATTTTCAATAACCAACCTATGTGTGCTTTATTCGTAACCAAAATCTGAGAAATTGGGTAAATAGGGTGAAGACTTACCTCTTTGAGTAAAGAAGATGACAATAACTTGAAAATTTCCGGGCTTGAGTGATTTTGAAAAATCAAATTGGATGATGTTGAAACCTTCTCTCTCAAGAACTCTCTTTTTCTCTCTCTATTCTTGGTCAGAAAATTGTTAAAAATGAAGGGAATGAGTATTTTATTAAACAGGGGGTCGGGTTTTAAATTTAGAAAATAGGAGCCCCGACACAGAAATATGGTCAGGAATGTGATCGCATTCCTTCTATACGGTCCGCATTCCTATCGCAGAAATGGCCCTCAAATGGGCCAAAATTTGAAAACAATTTGCCCAGGTATGCGACCACTATGCGGTCTGCATACCTATTATGCGATCGCATAGTGCGTCGCATAACCTCCCTCGAAAAACCATGGGGCAAGAATGCGACAACTATGATGTCCGCATACCCAAAATGCGATCGCATTCTGGGCCGCATAGTTGTCCTCAATTTTGACAGTAGCCTGTCCAGTTATGCGACCACTATGCGGTCCGCATACCTATTATGCGATCGCATAGTGCGTTGCATAACGCACAATTCCTGGAAAGTTTTATCTTTTAAGTTTTGGGATACTTTTTACTCAAAATGGGTCCGTTTTAAGAATTCTACAGTTATAACAACACAAGGACCTATTCGAGCATTATTTTAGACATGAAATTTTACGGGTCTTTACAATCACACACCTTTTGGCTCGCGTAACGCTTCTGTCTGGACTGTGGTGTGCAAAGCCTCTCCTTAATCAACTTTACCTTCTCCAAGGCATCCTTCACAAGATCGGTGCCATATAACTTAGGCTCGCCAGGATTAAACCACTTGATGGGAGAACGACATCGCCGACCATACAAGGCTTAAAATGGAGCCATATCAATGCTGGACTGAGAACTGTTAATATAAGCAAACTCGGCCAAAGGCAAGAACTGGTCCCACTGCCCTCCAAAGTCAATCACACATGCTCTGAGCATGTCCTCCAATATCTGAATTGTCCGCTCCGACAGCCCGTCGGTCTGATGGTGAAATGTTATGCTAATCTCTACCCGGGTGCCTAACTCACTTTCTACTGCTCTCCAGAAGTGCGAGGTGAACTGAGGACCTCGATCTGATATAATGGACACAGGCACACCGTGCAACCGAACTATCTCCCGAATGTAGATCTGGGCCAACCTCTCTGAAGTATAAGTAGTAGCTACTGGAATGAAATGTGCTGACTTGGTCAACCTGTCCACAATAACACAAACCGCATCAACCTTCCGCAAGGTCCGAGGCAACCCAACTACAAAGTCCATAGTGATGCGCTCTCATTTCCACTCAGGTATAGGCATCTGCTGGAGAAGACCTTCTGGCCTCTGGTGCTCATACTTAACCTGCTGGCAATATAGACATCTAGCCACATACTTCACTATGTCTTTCTTCATCCGCCTCCACCAGTAATGCTGCCTCAAGTCACGATACATCTTCGTAGCACCAGGATGAATAAAATACCATGAACTATGAGCCTCCTCTAGAATCCTATCCCTCAGGCCGTCAACATTAGGGACACATAAGCGACCCTGAAGCCTCATAACACTATCCTCGCCAATAGAAACCTCTTTGGCACTACCTTGTAACACTGTCTCCCAGAGGTCTGCCAAGTGCGGATCATCAAACTGTCGTACCTTGATCTCCCCCAATAATGAAGACTGGGCAACAACACGTGCAAGAACTCGACTGGGCTCTGAAAGGTCCAATCTCACCAGGCGATTAGCCAAGGACTGAATGTCAAAAGCTAGAGGTCTCTCCTCTACTGAAATGAAAGCCAATCTACCCATACTCTCCGCCTTCCTGCTTAGGGCATCTGCGCAGATTAAGATCCCTCTAGTTGAACAAGTGTTGCAAACTACGCTGCCTCAAATTAAGATCCCTCTAGTTGAACAAGTGCTGCAAACTGCGGTGATCTGTATAAACCTCACAAGGCACCCCATACAAGTAGTGCCTCCAAATCTTAAGAGCATGAACAATCGCTGCCAACTCCAAATCGTGAACATGGTAATTTTTCTTATGAACCTTCAGCTGACGTGAAGCATATGCAATAACTCACCCCTACTGCATCAACACACATCCCAAACCAACGCGTGAAGCGTTGCAATAAACTGTATACATCCCAGAACCGGAAGGCAACACTAGAACTGGTGTTGAGGTCAATATTATCTTAAGCTTCTGGAAGCTCGCCTCACACTCGTCAGACCATCGGATCGGGGCATTCTTTTGGGTCAATCTAGTCAGAGGAGATGCAATGGATGAAAAACCCTCTATAAACCGGCGATAATAACCTGCCAGGCCCAAGAAGCTTCGGATCTCTGTCGGTGAAGTAGGGCGTGGCCAACTCTGAACTGCCTTAATCTTCTTATGATCCACCTTGATACCCTCTCCGGATACCACATGTCCAAAGAATGTCACAGAATCCGACCAAAACTCACACTTGGAGAATTTAGCATACTGTTTTTGTTCCCCCAAGGTCTGGAGCACAACTCTCAAATGTTGCTCGTGTTCTTCCAGGCTACGTGAGTAAATCAGAATATCATCAATGAAGACAATGACAAAAGAATCAATATAAGGACTGAACACCCTGTTCATCAAATCCATAAATGTTGATGGGGCATTAGTCAAGCCAAAAGACATCACCAGGAACTCATAATGACCATATCTCGTAAGGAAGGCAGTCTTCGGAACATCCGAGTCCCGAATCTTCAACTGATGGTACCCCGATCTCAAATCAATCTTAGAAAACACCCGAGCACCTTGCAACTGGTCAAATAAATCATCAATACGCGGCAACAGATACTTGTTCTTGATGATGACCTTGTTCAACTGGTGGTAGTCAATACACATCCGCATAGTCCCATCCTTCTTCTTCACAAATAACACTGGAGCACCCCAAGGCGATACACTTGGTCTGATAAAACCCCTTAGCTAGCAACTCCTCAAGTTGTTCCTTCAATTCTTTCAATTCTTCAGGAGCCATACGGTATGGGGAATAGAGATAGGCTGGGTGCCTGGAGCTAAGTCAATGCAAAAATCAACGTCACGATCTGGTGGCATGCCTGAAAGGTCTGAAGGAAATACATCACAAAACTCTCGAACTACCGGCACTGAATCAATTGTCGGAGACTCGGCGGTGGTGTCACGCACATAGGAAAGATAAGCCAAACAACCCTTCTCGATCATACGTCGAGCCTTCAGGAAGGAAACAACCCGACTAGCTGCACTAACTGAGGAACCTCTCCACTCCAATCTCGCAACTCAGGCATGGCTAAAGTAACAGTCTTGGCATGGCAATCTAGGATGGCATGATAGGGAGATAGCCAATCCTTGCCCATGATGACCTCAAAATCAATCATATCAATAACAGGAGGTCCACCGTGGTCCAAAACCCACAAAATGTAACCACATAGGACCAATAAATCCGGTCCACAACCACTAAATCACCCGCAAGAGTGGACACATAAACAGGAGTACCCAAGGACTCATGAGGAATATCTAGGAAATGAGCAAACAAGGATGATACATATGAATAAATGGACCCTAGATCAAATAATCCCGATGCATCTCTACCGCATACTGAAATAGTACATGTGATCACGGCATCTGAGGCCACTGCATCTGGTCTGGCCGGGAAAGCATAGAATCTAGTTGGAGCGCCGGATGACTGGCCTCCACCTGAATGGACAGGGGCTGACTCGGCTCCCCCATGCATGGCCTCCACCTCTAGGACGACCTCTACTAGCCTGTCCTCCACCTTTGGGTGGCCGAGCCGCTGGTGCTTAAACCATAGGCTGATGACTCTGCTGCACTGCCTTGCCCCGAAGCCTGGGATAAGTCCTCTTTATGTGGCTTGGATCCCCGCACTCATAACAACCTCTCGGCACCATAGCATGCTGCCCTGAGGGACCCTGAATAGCTTGAGGACGATATGAACTCTCTGGCATAGCACTTAGATAAGGGCGGGAAGACCCCTGATGACCAGAATACCCGTCGGAGGAACCCTGAGTAGCTAGTGGGCGATAAGAACTCTCCGGCATAACGCTGAAATAAGGCCTCGGCGGAGCACCTCGAGGAGGTGGTGGGGGTGCTGAATATGGGGGCCTACTAGGCTAGCCCCTACCGAACTGACCTCTGCCCCTGGCTGGAGCACCTATGAAATCCCCAGAAAACCGAGCTTTATTATCCTGCTGCCTCTGTTCTCTGCTCCTTGACCGATAACCCTCAATCATGCGAGCAATCTATACCACAAGATGATAAGGAGTCCCCATCTCAACCTCTCGGTCCATGTTAGCCCTAATACCTGAGTGCAACCCAGGTACAATCTCTGCACTCTCTCTGCGTTAGTATGAAGTATCATAAGTGTATGTCGAGACAACTCAGAAAACCTAGCCTCGTAGTCGGTCACTGACATCTGACCCTGCTCCAGCTGCTCAAACTAATACCGCAGCTCTTCCCTCTCAGAGGGTGGAATATACTTGTCCAAAATATGTCGGTATGCCAAGAATGTAGGACTGCCACCATCTACGGGCCCTTCCCTCTAGCTGGAAAGTAGTGAAGTCAACTCCATGGGACTCCAGTATCCTCATGTTGTGCAGTTTGTCCCTG
Source organism: Nicotiana undulata (assembly GCA_005239495.1). NCBI lineage: Eukaryota > Viridiplantae > Streptophyta > Magnoliopsida > Solanales > Solanaceae > Nicotiana > Nicotiana undulata. The sequence continues at coordinate 20,204 of ML283340.1, read as the reverse complement.
CACCTATCAATAAAATCTTGAGCATCCTCATGACGCTCACCTCCGAAGACATAAGTGTGCAGTCTGGTCCATCTGTCTAATAACTTCTGCGAATCGCCGTCTGCAGCTGGTCTGGGCTCAAGTGCTGTTGTTGCTACTGGTCGGACCCCACCCACGGGCAATGTACCCGAGGTCTGATAAACTGTTGTTGCATGACCTGCAGCCTGGGCAGTATGGGTTTGTGCTCCCCCTCCCTCCTGATATGTGGTCGGGTCCGTTGGAAATAAACCAGCCTGAGTCATAGTGTCCATAAAATGCATCACACGGCCCATGACCTCCTAAAATCCCGGCGCTGTCATGTAATCCAATGGGGCAAGATTAGCTGCGGGCACCTCGCCCTGCTCCTCAGTGATAGGATCCTCTGCTGGATCCGCCGATGGTGCAACTAGGGCAGATCTGGGATGCCCTCGTCCCCTATCTCGGGCCGGTTCCCTCCCCCGACCTTTGCCGCGGCCTCTAACGACGGGAGTAGCGGCCCCTCCCAGGTCCGGAACGTCGGTTGGGTGCGTCCTCACCATATGTGAGAGAATAGAAGAGTGAGATTTAGTATACCATCGGTTGCACGATAGAATATGAATAAAGAGAGATTTCCTAACACCCTATATCTTCCCAAAGATAAATACAGATGTCTCTGTACCGATCCACAAGACTCTATTGGGTTTGCCCGTAACTTGTGAGACCTACGTGAACCTAGAGCTCTGATGCAATGTTGTCACGACCCAAATCCTAACCCAGGTCACGATGGTACCCAACAACGTTGTCAGGCAAGCCAACATTAATCTATTGGTGAGTTTCATTTAATGTGTTCGGAAATAAAGAATAAGCTGGGCAATTTCAAGCTGAAATAACAAAAAAAGAGTCATAATTTAATAATTACATCCCAAAAGAATAGTCTACTAACGTCTGTGCCAGGAACTGGTGTCACAAGTCTACAGGCATCTAGTACAATAAAATCAAAAAGAATAAAAGTTTGTCCTACTATCTGAGAAAAATATAGACAGAAATAGCCAAAGGAAAAGCTCCAAGGTGCTGCTGAATGTCGTCAGGAGAATCAGCTCACCGTGAAACCTCAACAGAAGCAATCAAGGGCGAGCTCCGGACTGATACCCAGATGCACCTGCCTCTGAACCTATACAATTAGGTACAGAGCGTAGCATGAGCACATAAATAATATGTACCCAGTAAGTATACAGTCTAATCTCTAAGAACTAGTGACGAGAGGTCGACTTGACACTTACTAGGGCCAAAATAATATGTTTTAAATATAAGGATAAGCAAGAATGGCATTTATAAATAAGTGATAAAGACAGGAACATCGAATTTCCTTACAATTACCTTTGTGTGTCAAATCCTCTATCGTACAGATTATAAATTTCGCTTTTTAGGATATTCAACAGATAAATGACCACAGGAACACCAAACAGTTAACAAAGACATAACATGTCGTAAACGTACGGCCGATACGACGAAATAATAAATGTGCACTGCTGAAGGGTCGAACAGCTCGAACCATAGATACATCTATTTCCGCTCGCGAATCATACATGCGACGCGGTCAACATATAGTAGAGCTACCCCGCTCGCAAATCATACATGCCACGCGGGTAGCCGTTTATATACACACATTCAAAAGAAAATCAGGAATTTAGTAAAAAATATTCTTACAGAGGAGGAAAATTAATTTAAATGGCGAAATATAACCTTTTAGATGTTCACTCAATAATTTGATGATATTAGGCAACCTATATTATCATTAAGATTACAAATACGACACATAAAACATGCTTGTAAATCCTAAACTACCCTGACATAACATAATAGTAGCTACGTACGGACGCTCGTCACTTCGTGTGTGTGTAGCCCCCCACAAATAGTAGCATATAATCGTTATTTCACCTATGGGGATCATTCCCTCTTACAAGATTAGAAAGGAGACTTACCTCTTTTCATGCCTAATTTCCGGGTCAAGAATGCGCCCGAAAGTCCAAATTCGTCGCCCCAGGACTCGAAACTAGCCAAACATCACAAAAATAAATAAATCTAAGCTCAAAAGTCCACAATTATCCTATTTAAATGATTATTTCAACCTAATTTGCAAAATCCCAAATTACACCCCCGGGCCCACATGTTCAAATTTCGGAAATTTTCAAGGGAAATAGTTACCCATAGCCTAAGGATCAATGTTATATAGTTTTTGCATGATTGCATAACAAATTTCTTGAAGATTTCTCATTTTTATCAAAACCCTAGGTTTTACTCTAAACCCATGATTTCTACTGATTTTGTGTGTTAATCTACCCAAGAATTCAAGTATTAAACTCACTTTATAGTAGGAATTACTTACCTTACAATTGCTAGGTGGAATTTCTCCTTTGCAAGCTCTCCAACTCGTCCAAGATGAAGAAAAATGGTTCAAAAATGACTAAGTCCCGTATTTCAAACAACCTCACTGCCTTCAGGGTTTTCGCACCTGCAGCTCGAGGGCTGCACCTGCGGCTCGAGGACTGCACCTGCGGTCTCGCATCTGCGAGAAAAATTTCGCACCTGCAAAAAATGGGAAGGGGGCCAGTGGTCGCACCTACGGAAAGGGGTCCGCACCCGCGGCTCTGCTTCTGCGGGAAATGACCCACACCTGCGGAATCGGGCAGCCCCCTCTGAGGGTCGCACCAGATCTGGTGCACCAACAGTTCCTCTAAGGCTGGTTTTTGCCTCGCACGATGTCTGAATTGCATCCGGGCCCACCCGAGGTCTCGTCCAAATATACCAACAAGTCTTAAATCATAATATGGACTCGCTCGATCCTTCGGAACATCCGAAACAACGCTAAATCTAAAAATCATACCCCAAAACCTATTTGATCCAAGTTAAGAACTTTAATATCTTCAATTCGCTTTCAACGCGCCGAACCTACCTATACTACTCGGAATGACACCAAATTTTGCGAGCAAGTTAAATATGACTTAACGGAACTATTCCCGATCTCGGAATCCCATTCGGACCTCGATAACACAAAATCACATTCCTCACCTCAATTTTTTTAACTTAAGAATCATATTTCACTATTTGGCACCGAAACGCTCCCGGGTCATCCAAAACTTGTTTCGAACCTACGCCCAAGTCCGAAATCATCATACGAACCTACCGGAACTTTCAAATCTCGATTTCGAGGTCGTTTACTGAAAATGTTGACCGAAGTCAAACTTGGACTTTAAGGCCAACCTTGAGGAACTAAGTGTTCCTATACCACCCCAAACTTCTCCGACTCCCGAACCGGCCATCCTCGCAAGTTATAAATCAGTAAAAGCAACTACGAAAAGTCTCATTTAGTGGCACGGGGTTCTATAACACAAACTGTTACGACCCAGAATCCAAATCCAGATCGTGATGGCGCCCAACGACGGGGTTAGGCAAGCCAATATGAATTACACTAAGTGTTACCCTTCTCATTTGATTAAACAAGTCAATATTACCAATTTTAAACAATTAAACATGAGGATAGCTTGACATGAAACGAAAATCATAACAATACATGGCCAACATAAAGCATATGCATGCATATACAACCCCAAATCCCAAAATATACACTACATGTGTGCCCCGAACTAGTGTAACGAGTGTCATCGGCAAACTAACGGAATATACAAAGGATAATAATATATATACAAATCCACAGTCTGAATGAAATAGACGGGGAAATAACAAAAGTAAATGAAACTCCATGGTGCTGGTGGAGATCGCCAGAGGAAGCAGCTCACCGTGAAGTCAAGTCCACTAGCTCAGGGTCTATCTCCGGTACAATAACCAGAAGCACCAGCCTCAGAACCTGTACAATTAAGTACAGCATGAGTACATATTGAATAAATATGTACCCGGTGAGTATCCCGCCTAAACTCGAAGAAGTAGTGATGAGAGGTCGACTCGATACTCACTAAGGTCCCACAATAATAACATATGATAGAACATAATGAAATACAATAGGCATGTCAGGAAATAAGCAACAAGTACATATCAAGAGCATAAATCCAAACAACTACTAAATTAAGCAATAATGCACTTTCAAGGGTAAGACCACCAAAACAAAACAATAATCACCAAGTCTTAGATCCGCCGTGGCGTACGGCCCGCTCCCATAAGGTACCTTCTAAACTCGACTTGGCGTACGGCCCGATCCCATATGTGTACAATACCTCTCAACTCCCTCGTGGCATACGTCCCGATCCCATATATATTTCAAATACTTTTCAACTCTGCCGCGGCGTACGGCCCGATCCCATATATATTTCAAATACTTTTCAACTCTGTCGTGGCGTACGGCCCGATCCAATATATATTTCAAATACTTTTCAACTCTGCGTGGTGTATGGACTGATCCCATATAGGCATAATCACTATCAAACCTGTTGTGGCGTACGACCCAATCCAAATGTCTTATAATATTTACTTTCCATAACAAATTCCTTTCCATTCAACAATTTTCCATATGGGATCTCAGAGGAACAATACTATACAAAACATAATCTCATAGTACATATGGCGTCACAATGAATCATATAAAGCATTGCAAGGAAGCATATAAGGCATTACGAGGAAGCATATAAGGCATATATGGCATTACGAAGAAGCATATAAGGCATGATGTGGGCTTAACTACCCGAACATAACAATGATAGCCGCTACGTACGGACTCTCGTCACTTGGCGTGTACGTAGCCCCCAAATAATTTACACATAGCATATACATCACCTATGGGGACAATTCACTCTTACAAGGTTAGAAAGGAGACTCACCTCGTGTCGAATCTACCCCTCGAACCACAATTGTGCCCGAAACTCCAAACTCTACACCCGAGGACTCGCAACTAGTCAAAAGGTGTACAATAATATCAATGCATGCACAATGCGGGAAGTTATCCTAGTTATTCAATAAAATCGCTATTCTTGAAGAATTCCCAAATTCCTACCCCAGTCCCGCATGTTCAAATTCCGAAAATTCTCGAAGGGATTTCCCATAGCCTAACAATCATTAAGGTGTGATTTCTACTAGAATTCATGGCCTAAAATGGAAAATCACAAAATCCCCAAGAGCCTAAAATTAATACCTAATTATATGATTTTTGATAACTTAGTAGGGAATTTAACTAGGAATTGATGTTTGAAACTAGTAAAACCATGGAATTTACCTACCTCAATAACAGTGGAGGAAGGTTCCTTGGAGAGCTCTCTAAAGACTTGAGGAGGAAGATGAAAATGGAGGAAATATGCTAAGTCCCGTATTTAATAAGATTGCCCATGGATTCCTTCACTGCGATCGCGACAAGGGCCCTGCGATCGCGAAGGCCAACTGGCCAGACCTCTGCGATTGCGGTAGAGGTCCCGCGATCGCAAAGGCCAACTGGCCCGACCTCTGCGATCGCGGCAGAGGTCCTGTGATCGTGAAGAGTAACTATGCCCGGCCCTTGCTTGGCACTATGCGATCGCGAGGATGGGGTTGCGATCGCGAAGGCATGGAGTCCAGCCTTCCGCGATCGCGAAGAATAAGTTGCGATCGCGAAGAACAATCAGCAGCCCAGCCCAATTCCTTCACCGCGATCGCGACCCACCTTCTGCGGTCGCAGAGAAGGAAACCAGACAACAAAAATCTGGTTTTTCCAACTTAGCTCCTGGGGGTCCAAACCTCACCCGAGCCTCTCGGGACCCTGTCCAAAAGCACCGTCAAGTCTGTATTCATGATATGGACTCGCTCGAACTTCCGGAATGCAAAAAACAACAATGAAACTCAGAATTCAAACACAAAACCAAATTGAATTATTCTTAAGAACTTAAGATTCTAGAATTCATTTCAATGCGCCAAACCGGCCTATACTACTCGGAATGATTTCAAATTTTGCATACAAGTCGTAAATGACATAACGTAACTATTCCCAGTCTCGGAATTGCATTCAGAGCTCAGTAACATAAAATCACATTCCAAACTAAATTTCAAATTCTATGAAAATCCTCAAAACTTCATTAACTCTAAATTTTCCCATTTTTAACCGAAACCCGTCAAATCAAGTCCGTTTCTTACCAAATTTCACAGATAACTTATATAACACATATTGAACCTGTCCCGGGCTCCAAAACCATAATATGGGCCCGGCAGCATAGGTTTCACATTGAGGTTCATTTCATAAGCCTTTATTATTTTCAGAAAACAATTTTCTTTAAAAATTCATTTCTCGTACTTGGGTCTTCGGAATTCGATTCCGGGCATACGCCCAAGTCCCATATTTTCCTACGAACCTTCCGGAACTGCCAGATCATTGGTCCGGGTCCGTTTACCAAAAATATTGACCAAAGTCAACTTTATTCAATTAATTATCATAAATTCAACTCTTTATCAAGTTTCCACATAAAGGCTTCTCGGCTACGCGCCCGGACTGCGCACGCACATCGAGGTAAGATTAACGGAGGCTTTCAGGGCCTCGAAACACAATCATAATTAAATTTACATAATATGACCTTTTGGGTCATCACAATCTCCTCCTCTAAAACAAACGTTCGTCCTCGAACGGACGTAGAATCGTACCTGAAGTGCTGAATAGCTGTGGATACCTGCTCCGCATGTCCTCCTCGGACTCCCAAGTTGCCTCATCAACTGGTTGGCCCCTCAACTGGACCTTTACGGCAGAAATTCTCTTAGACGTCAACTAGCGGTCCTTCCTATCAATAATAGCAACTGGCTCCTCCTCGAAGCCCAACTTCTCATCTAACTGAATAGTGCTGAAATCAATCACGTGAGAGAAATCGGCATTATATCTCCGGAGCATGGATACATGAAATACCGAATGTACTCCTAATAAGGCGGGAGGTAAAGCGAGATTATATGTAACCTCCCCGACTCGCCTCAACACCTCGAAAGGGCCTATAAACCTGGGGCTCAGCTTTCCCTTCTTCCCGAATCTCATAACGCCATTCATTAGCGAAACCTTCAACATAACCTTATCTCCCTCCATAAATGCTACATCACGCGCCTACTGATCTGCGTAACTCTTCTGTCTGGACTGAGCTGTGCGGAGTCTCTCCTGAATAATCTTCACCCTATCCAAAGCATCTCTCACCATATATGTGCCATATAACTTGGCCTCGCCAGGATCAAACAACCCGATAGGAGAACGACATCGCCGACCATACAAAGCATCTGGACTGATAATTGTTATTGTATGCAAACTCCGCCAAAGGAAAGAACTGGTCCCACTGACCGCCAAAATTAATCACAAAAGCTCTGAGCATATCCTCCAAAATCTGAACTGTACGCTCCGACTGAGCATCAGTCTGAGGGTGAAATGCTGAGCTGAGATCTATCTGAGTGCCCATCTCACTGTGCAATGCTCTCCAGAAGTGCGAGGTGAACTGAGGACCTCGATCTGATATAATGGACACCGGCACACCGTGCAACCAGACTATCTCCCGAACATAAATCTGGGCTAGCCACTCTGTAGTATAAGTAGTAGCCAATGGAATAAAATGCGCCGATTTGGTCAATCTATCCACAATGACCCAAACCGCGTCAACATTCCTCAAAGTCCGAGGCAACCCAACAACAAAGTCCATGGTGATGTGCTCCTATTTCCACTCAGGAATGGGCATCTGCTGAAACAAGCCTCCTGGCCTCTGGTGCTCGTACTTGACTTGCTGACAATTGAGACACCTAGCCACATACTGCACTATATCCTTCTTCATCCGCCTCCACCACTAGTTCTGCTTCAAATCACGGTACATCTTCGTCGCACCCGGATGAACAGAATACCGAAAACTGTGGGCCTCTTCTAGAATTCCCTTCCTTAGGCCATCAATATTAGGAACACATAAACGGCCCTGGAGCCTCAAGACACCATCCTCGCCCAAAGTAACCTCCTTGGTCCTGCCTCGGAGNATGTAGGCCAAGCTACCCATACTCGCTTCCCTCCTGCTCAAAGCATCTGCTACTACATTCGCCTTTCCCGGGTGATACAAAATAGTGAGATCATAATCTTTTAACAACTCAATCCATCTCCATTGCCTCAAATTAAGGTCCCTCTACTTGAATAAGTGCTCCAAACTGCGCTGGTCAGTGTAGACCTCACATGACACACCATACAAATAGTGCCGCCAAATCTTCAAAGCATGAACAATCGCCGCCAACTCTAAGTTGTGCATAAGATAATTCATTTCATGAACCTTTAGCTCGCGCGAAGCATAAGAAATAACCCTGCCATGCTTCATCAACACACATCCCAACCCGACGCGTGAAGCGTCACAATACACGGTATACATCCCAGAACCGGAAGGCAATGTCAGAACTGGTGATGAGGTCAAAGGTGACTTGAGCTTCTGAAAGCTCACCTCACATTCGTCGGACCACCGAAACGGGGCATTCTTCTAACTCAATCTAGTCAATGGAGCTGCAATAGAAGAGAACCCTTCCACGAATCGGCGATAATAGCCTGCTAGGCCCAAGAAACTCCTGATCTCTATAGCTGAAGTAGGACGCGGCCAACTCTGAACTGCCTCAATATTTTGAGGATCAACCTTGATACCTTCTCCGGATACCACATGCCCCAAAAATGCTACAGAATCTAACCAGAACTCGCACTTGGAGAACTTAGCATACAACTTCTGTTCCCGCAAGGTCTGGAGCACAACTCTCAAATGCTGCTCATGCCTACCAAGGCTCCGCGAATAAATCAAGATGTCATCAATGAAGACGATGACGAAGGAATCAATATACGGCCTGAATACCCTATTCATCAAGTCCATGAATGCTGTTGGGGCATTAGTTAAACCAAAGGACATCACCAGGAACTCATAATGGCCATATCTGGTACGAAATGCAGTCTTCGGAACATCCGAAGCCCGAATCTTCTACTGATGATAACCCGATCTCAAATCAACCTTGGAAAACACACGAGCACCCTGCAACTGGTCAAATAAATCATCGATGCACGACAGAGGATACTTATTCTTAATAGTAACCTTATTCAGCTTGCGTTAATCGATACACATCCGCATAGACCCATCCTTCTTCTTCACAAATAGGAATGGAGCACCCCACGGCGACACACTCGGCCTGATGAACCCCTTAGACAACAACTCCGCAAGTTGCTCCTTTAACTCTTTCAACTCCTTAGGAGCCATACAATACGGGGGAATGGAAATAGGCTGAGTATCTGGAGCTAAATCAAAACAGAAATCAATATCTCGATTTGGAGGCATGCTTGGAAGATCTGAATGAAATACGTCTGAAAACTCTCGCACCACCGGCACTGAATCAATGGTCGAAGACTCCGCGGTGGTGTCCCGCACATAAGCAAGGTAAGCCAAACAACCCTTCTCGACCATATGCCGAACCTTCATGAAGGAAATGACCCGGCTGGAGGCACTAACTGAAGAACCTCTCCACTCTAGCCTAGGCGACTCAGGCATGGCTAAAGTGACTGTCTTGGCATGGCAATCTAACACATCATGATAAGGAGATAGCCAATCCATGCCTAGGATAACCTGAAAATCAATCATATCCAGCAATAAAAGATCTGCTCTGGTATCGAAACCGCAGAAAGTGATCACACAAGACCAGTAGACCCGGTCTACCACCACAGAATCGCCCACAGGAGTGGACACATATATAGCAGAACCCAAGGACTCACGAGGGACATCTAGAAAATGAGCAAATAGTACTGAAACATATGAATACATGGATCCTGGGTCAAATAGCACCGAAGCCTCTCTACCACATACTGAGATAATACTTGTGATTACGGCGTCTGAGGCCACTGCATCTGATCATGCCGGAATGGCATAAAATCTGGCTGAGGATCCGGAAGACTGAACTCCCCCAGAGTGAATAGGAACTAACTGACCTCCTCCTGGCTGGCCTTCCCCTCTAGGACGACCCCTACCGACCTGTCCTCCACCTCGAGGTGGCCGGACTGCTGGTGCTGAACTCCTAGGCTGATACCTCCACGTATGACCCGGCTCCCAACACTCGAAACAACCTCCTGGCACTACAGCTCGCTGCCCAAAAGAGGAAGAACCTTGAATAACTGGAAGGCGGTGTAAACCCTCTGGTAAGGCACTAAAATAGGTACTAAAGGATCTCTGATGATTGGAATAATCGTTGGGTGCACTCTGGATGGATGGAGGACGATAGGAATGCTCTAGCATAGCGCCGAACTGATGCCTCACTGAACCACCTCGAGGGGGTAGTGGGGGTGCTGAATATGAAGGTCTGCTGGGCTGACCACCCCCGAACTGATCCCTGCTCCTAGCTGAAACATCTCTGAACTCTCCTGAGAACCTGGCCCTCTTGTCCCGTTGACCCTGTTCCCTGCTCCTCAACCGATACCCCTCAATCCGTCGAGCTATCTCAACTACAAGCTGGTAGGGGGTACCCATCTCCACCTCTAGGGCCATAGAGGCCCTAATACCTGGATGCAAGCCTGCCACAAACCACCGCACCCTCTCGGCATCAGCAGGCACTATCATAAGGGCATGGCGAGATAACTCGAAAAATCTAGCCTCATAATCAGTCACTGACATCTGCCCCTGCTCTAGTCACTCAAACTAACCAAGTGACACGAGGAGAATCTGCTGGTCTGCTGAGAATATATGACTGCCACTACCTGTGAGCTCTGCCCTCTAACTAAAATGTGGTGAAGTCCACTCCATGGGACTCTAAAATCCTCATATTGTGCAGTCTGTCCCTGCACATATCAATGAAATCCTGACCATCCTCACCCCGCTCACCCCCGAAGACTGAAGGGCGAAGTCGAGTCCGTCTATCCAACATCTTTTGTTGGTCACCCTCTGCAACTGGCCTGGGCTCTGGGGCCGCTACTACGGGCTGAACCCCACCCACGGGCGGTGTGCCCGGGGTATGATGTGTTGCTGCTGCCTGACTTGTGGCCTGAGCGGTAGGGGTCTGGACTCCCCCTCCCGCCTGAGAAGTAGCAGGGTCGGCTGGAAATAAACCAGCCTGGGACATAGTATCCATGAATCTCACCATACGACCCATGACCTCCTGGAAGCCTGGCCCCGTCATGAAATCCACTGGAGCAGGTGCTACTGGAGGCACCTCATCCTGATCCTCCATAATAGGGTCCTCTGGTGGTGCCACTGGTGTAGCTCTGGGACGCCCTCGTCCCCTACCTCAAGTAGGTGCTCTACCCCTGCCTCTACCCCGACCCCGGGTGGCAGGGGCAGCTGCATCTCCCGGGCCAGAAACATCGGATGCACGCGTCCTCACCATCTGTGAGAGAATAGAAGAATAAGTTTGAGTACATCATAGATTGCACGACAGGATATGAATAAAGGGAAGTTTCCTAACACCCCATAGCCTCTTGAAGATAAGTACAGACGTCTCCGTACCGATCCCCAAGACTCTACTTGTCACGCCCCAAAACTAAGGGACACGACCGGCACTCGACTGGGTAACCCCAGTCAAGCGGACCTGGATTTCCTTTTCCTTCCCACGTATTACCCCGTAATTTCCGATGTACATTATTCAGTTACAATTGAGACGCATTCTTACAATCTGAAATTAAACCATAGAATTCTGTCATTACCAACATGTAGTACAATACTTACAAAATATACGTAACACACAGTTTTACTTTACGTGGTCTACAAGTCATACTGCCCAAAATACATAAGTACATAACCCACACTTCCTATCTACGGAGCCTCTAAGAGTATGAAGGAGTTATATATAATACTTTCCGGTAACAACGCTCCGGCTATACCTTACACAAGTACCAAAATGAAAATCTGGAAGAAAAGGTGGCATGAACCACACTGGGCCCCGAGAGGAGAGGGGCTCACCAAATCAGCTGATAGGACGTAGAGGAGGCACTACTGTTGGTGGGATGGAGTACCTGCTATAAAACAACCTACAATCATCACAAGAATGTAGCGCCCCCGGCAAAGGGACGTCAATACATTTGAGTTGTACTAGTATATATGAACAAACTTTACTCTAAGTAAACTCAATAATGCACAGGCAAGAGACAGACAGAGAGTCACACAATCACCGCACAAGACATAGAAAGATACACAATGGAAGTTCCACAATTTTCACTTCATCATAATCACATTCTCAATTCCACCCTTCTCCCTTCTCACATTTCACCCTTATATCCCCTGTTGCAGCGCGCAACCCGATTCCACCAAGCAATCACATCTCATATCAAGGGTGACAAATCACAGTTCGATCACAGAAAATTTCAGCAATAAGAATACATCTTCTTTACATAACCTTTAGCATATACATTCATACTCTTGGACTCATTATCCTCCTAGCACCATTTTACAAAGCATGGTAGTGTGGTGATCAACCAAAGACAGACAAGTAATACACTTCACACTTCAGCATAATTCGGACAACCAGTTGCATATATTCATAACAATACACGTACCGTATGCTCGAACACCACAAGTGATTTTACAAAGATTAAAGTTAGCCATACATACCTGGAGTCGAGTTTCCCTTTTTAATTTCTATTGCAATTCCCGAACCACCTAGCACCATCAATCTAGTTCACAATGCAACATATTTACCTTAGAATTAGGATTCTCGAGTTCATTTGAGCATTTTATCAAACACTATGTGATCCCTTTTTAGTGAAAGATTACTCTACTTGCTTCCCTTTGCTAGGTTATGAAATATTATTCACATGCATGCAAGGTCCCAACTTTTCATCCCCAAGAACCAACCTATGTGTGTTTTATTCTTAGTTAAATCCCTGGAATTTGAGAAAATAGGGTGAAGGCTTACCTTTTATGATGAAGAAGATGACTACTACTTGATAAACTTCTGATCATGGGTAGAGATGGAGGACCAATTTGGGGAAGATGAGGACTTCTCTCTCTAGAAACCACTCTCACTTCTCTCTATTTTGTTCAAAAACCAGTTAAAATGAAAGGGGGCAGGGGTTAAGTGAAAGTGGGGTCGGGTATAAAAATTTAGAAAATTAACAGACCGTGTCGAATATGCGGTCAGGAATGCGATCGCATTCCTGACATGCGGTCCGCATATTGGACCGAAGAATGGCCCCAGGGTGGGCCAAATTTTGAAAACATTCTGCCCGAGTGTGCGACCAATATGCGGTCCGCATACACGTTATGTGATCGCATTGTGCGTCGCATAACGCCCCCCTTCAGTTGGGCAGTGATCTGCCCGTGTATGCGACCACTATGCGGTCTGCATACACGGTATGTGATCGCATTGTGCGTCGCATAACACCCCTTCAGTTGGGCAGTGATCTGCCCGTGTATGCGACCACTATGTGGTACGCATACACGTTATGCGATCGCATAGTGCGTTGCATAACACCCAAATTTCTAGAAAAATTAAGTTCTTTCACATCCCGGGGTACTTTTACAAAAATCAAGGTCCGTTTTAAGAATTTCCACAGAGATAACAACTCGGCGACTTATTTGGGCATTATTTTAAGCAAGAAATTTTACGGGTCTTTACATTCTCCCCCCTAAAAAAATCATTCATCCTCGAATGAGGATTTTGGAAATCATTTGGTTTTTGGAAAACATGATATGCAAACTTCCCAATTTACACTAACTCCAGTATTTTCAGAAAATTTTGCCAGAGTCTCCTTTGTATATAGACCTATCCACCTGATAGAGAGCCCCCGAAACACATTTCCAAGCATCATTACACAATTTTTGTTATCCCTACAACTGGTATACCATTCATTACCTCAACACTTGCACATATCCAATTACCATGACAACTACATATAGCTCATCCTCTTCTCATCACAAATTGGCATAAGATTCAATTAGTGGCACATAATTTGCACATAACTTTGGGCCATTTCAGTGTGCCCCATACAGCTCAATCACCTCAATAGATCATAGATAATTCTTTTAACCATTACCAATCTACACTACCATTAATCAGTTACTTAACACATTTGTTTCACGAAGATTTTATTTGCTTTAAAGGTGGCACACCACCTATTTAACAACTTTGTATGTAGTTTTAGCACGCATTGGAAAGTTGCAACAATAAGGCAATTAGGAGAGGCAAGAAAAAAATTGGGTGCCTTTGCACGAATCTGAGTACAACATCAAATTGCCTTGGAACCATAATTCGCACGATCACTACTACACTTGCTCAAAGAGATGGGGGTATTTTTCTTTCATTTCTTTCTCTGTTTCCCACGTGGCTTCTTCGACTTGTTGACTTCGCCACAACACTTTAACAGAAGCAATCTCTTTGTTTCTCAATCTACGGACCTGCCTATCAAGAATAGCAACCGGAGCCTCTTCGTATGATAGCTCTTCATTAACCTCAATAGTCCCAACTGGCACGATGGCAGATGGATCTCCAACCACTTTCTTCAACATAGACACATGGAACACTGGGTGCACTAATGACTTTTCATGGGGCAGTTCTAACCTATAAGCCACCCGTCCTATCCTTTGAGCAATCCGATATGGCCCGACGTGCCTAGGGCTCAACTTCCCTTTCTTCCCAAACCGCATCACTCCCTTCATGGGGGACACCTTTAAGAACACCCAATCATCTACCTGGAATTCCAATTCTCTTCGACGAACGCCCGCATAGGATTTCTGATGACTCTGAGCAGTTTTCATCCTCTCTTGAATGACTCTAATTGTTTCCAAAGCTTGGTGCACAAGATCTGGTCCTAACAATTCTGCTTCACCAACCTCGAACCATCCGATCGGAGATTTATACCTCCTTCCATACAATGCCTCATACGGGGCCATTCGGATACTAGCATGGAAGCTGTTATTATAAGCAAACTCGACAAGCGGCAAATGATCATCCCAATTACCCTTGAAGTCTAAAACACAAGCCCGTAGCATATCCTCGAGCGTCTGAATAGTCCGCTCTGCCTGACCGTCAGTCTGTGGATGGAAAGTCGTGCGGAGATTTACCTGAGTACCCAAACCTTGCTGAAATTTCCGCCAAAAGTTTGCTGTAAACTGGGCCCCTCGATCTGATATAATAGAAACTGGAGTGCCATGAAGTCTAGCTATCTCCTTGATGTACAATTGGGCATACCGTTTCGCTGTGTCGGTGGACTTGACTGGCAAAAAGTGAGTTGATTTCGTGAGTCGATCCACTATCACCCAAATCGAGTCGAACTTGCACTGAGTGCGAGGTAATCCTACCACGAAATCCATATTAATCATTTCCCACTTCCACGTCGACATTTCCACAAGCTGGGTTAACCCACCGGGCCTCTGATGCTCTTCCTTCACCTGTTGACAATTCGAACATTTGGATACATGGTCCTCCACATCCCTCTTCATACCACTCCACCAATAAATTTCCCGGAGATCATGATACATTTTCGTAGAACCTGGGTGCACAGAATACCGGGAGCTATGAGCCTCCGCCATTACCCTTCCCCGAAGATTATCTACATCTGGAACACATAGCCTACCTTGACATAGCAACACTTCATCATTGCTGCCGAGTGAAAGTGCCGAAATCTTGCCATTCAGAACTGCCTCCTTCAACTGTGCCAATGCTGGATCAATAAACTGCTTCTCCTTGACTTCCGCTACAAGTGACGATTCTTCCCCATTATGCACCATAACTTCCCCTTCGCCTGAGGTCGAAAGACAAACCCCCAAACTGTCCAATTGATAAACCTCCTGAGCCAAGGGCCTCTGATCCACTTCCAAATGAGCCAAACTACCCATAGACTTCTGAATGAGAGCGTCGGCCACCACTNAAGCATACGCTATGACCTTCCCACGTTGCATCAACACACACCCCAAACCAACCCTTGAAGCATCGCAATAAACCACAAACCCCTTTATACCTTATGGCAAGGTCAATACCGGTGCCGAAGTCAATTTCGATTTTAATTCCTGAAAACTTTTCTTACAAGCGTCGGACCACTGGAACTTCATCGCTTTCTGCGTCAATTTAGTCAATGGGGAGGCGAGGGTAGAGAATCCCTCCACAAACCTCCGATAATACCCAGCTAGACCCAAGAAACTGCGAACCTCTGTCGGGGT
The DNA here is from genome assembly GCA_005239495.1 of Nicotiana undulata. Taxonomy (NCBI): domain Eukaryota; kingdom Viridiplantae; phylum Streptophyta; class Magnoliopsida; order Solanales; family Solanaceae; genus Nicotiana; species Nicotiana undulata. The sequence goes on along the minus strand of ML283340.1, from coordinate 4,134 downwards.
CGTTGGTCTAGGCCAATTTTTCACTGCTGCGATCTTCTGGGGATCAACCTGAATCCCTTCTCTGGAAACAACATGACCCAAAAACGCGACTGATTCTAGCCAAAACTCACATTTCGAAAATTTAGCATACAGATGGTGATGACAAAGAGTCTGCAGGACTGCTCTAAGGTGATTAGCATGATCTTCCCGACTCCGTGAGCAGACAAGGATGTCATCAATAAAAACAATCACGAAGGAGTCTAGAAATTGCTTGAAAATCCGATTCATAAGATCCATAAAAGCTGCTGGAGCATTGGTCAGTCCAAAGGACATTACTAGAAATTCAAAATGACCATAATGAGTCCTGAAGGCGGTCTTAGGAATATCCTGCTCCCTGATCTTCAACTGATGATACCCAGACCGTAAATCAATTTTGGAGAAGAACCTCGCGCCTTGCAATTGATCAAACAAATAATCTATTCGAGGCAATGGATACTTGTTTTTGATAGTGACTTTGTTGAGCTGCCGATAATCAATACACATCCGAAGCGACCCATCCTTCTTTCTAAAAAAAAAAAACCAGAGCATCCCACGGCGACACACTCGGCCGAATGAACCCCTTATCTAATAAATTCTTCAACTGCTCCTTTAACTCCCTTAACTCTGCTGGCGCCATTCTGTATGGTGGAATAGATATTGGCTGCGTATCTGGTAGTACATCAATCCCAAAATCAATCTCTCTATCTGGTGGAATCCTTGGAAGCTCGTCTGGAAATACTTCAAGAAACTCACCCACAACTGACACAGACTCGGGGGCCGACACTCCTGAAGCGGTGTCTGCGACCTGGACCAAATGATAGATACACCCCTTCTTAATCATCTTCGAGGCCTTAAGGCAGGAGATAAACCTACCTTTCGGCACCACACCATTCCTCTTCCACTCAATAATCGGCTCATTAGGAAACTCGAGTCTCATGACTCTCGTTCGGCAGTCGAGCTTAGCAAAGCATGAATAAAGCCAGTCCATTCCCATAATAATATCAAAATCTACCATCTCAAGCTCAATAATATCGGCCGTGGTAACGTGACCACATACCGTGACAACACAATTCTTATAGACTTGCGCTGCTGTAATAGAATCACCAACCGTAGTTGATACAGAGAACGGCTCATGGAGCTGTTCGGGTTCTATCCCAAAACTTGAAGCAATAAACGGGGTAACATAGGTCAAGGAGGACCTCATATCAATAAGAGCATAGAAATCAAGTGCTTGAACATTCAGAATACCCGTGACAACATCTGGAGAAGCCTCCGCATTCTGCCGACTACTCTAAGCATAGAATCGGCTGGGTCCACCTCTACCACGAGCCCCACCCCTAATTACACCACGTCCTGCTGGAGCTAGAGGACGCACTGAAGATGTGGCGGCTGAAGAACCCGATGACTGGGCAAACCCCCTACCCATGCCCTGGATGGGCTCACGGCAATCCCGCTGAAGATGACCCCTCACCCCACACCTGTAGCATATCGGTCGATCCAAATAACAGGCCTCAGTATGGAACCCTCCGCACTAAGGGCACAGGGCCCTCCCCTGCTGCTGGAACCTTCCTCCGGGATGACCTGAATGATAGGGTCTCCTGCTGTCAGATCATGATCTCCAATAGCTATTCGGCTGATAACGGTGCACGGATGGCGGTGCACTGGCTGAAGACTGTGCATAAAACTGGGATGGCCCTGATGGTCGCCTCCCCTGAACTGGTCTCCCCCCTAAAACTGCGCTCCTTGAGTGACCCAGCAACCGGGCGCTGCTGCTACTCTCTCTATCTGCCCGTATCTTCAACTTTCTAGCCTCTATAGCCTGGGCAAATCCCACAATCTTCCCATAATTCATGTCCGAGTGCAAAACCGCTCTAGCATCCTCATTCACAACCAAAGGACTGAGACCCTGAACAAATCGTCGAACTCGAGCATCCGTGGTCGACACCAACTGGGGGCATACTTGTACAACCTTACAAACTCCATGTGGTACTCCCAAACACTTATATTGCCCTGCTTGAGGATCTCAAACTCAGTAGCACGGGCTGCCACAATCTCGGCATGCAAAAAGTGATCCATGAACGCATCCACGAACTCATTCCATCTAGCCGGAGGACTTCCCTCTCCACGGGAACCCTCCCACATCTCGAACCAGGAATATGCTGCTCCCCTCAGCCTGTACGAAGCTAACTCAACCCCCTCTGTCCCTGTAGCCTTCATCACCCGAAGGGTCTTGCACATATCATCAAGAAAATCCTGTGGATCGGCCTCTGGATCCGTACCTGAGAACTCTGGAGGGGCCAACCGCAGAAACTGGTTGACTCTGGAGCCGGCAAAATCTCCCTGTCTGCTGGAGGACGCAGGGGTAGCATGAGATATTTGGGCCTGGGCGGCCACCAACTGAGTTAACATATGAATAGCTCCTCTGAGGTCCCCCTCAGACGTACCGGGACCGGAAGCTGGAACCATAGAGGGATCAGGAATATCAGCGGGAGGGATTGCAGCACCCTCCGCCGCCGCAGGAACAGGAATGCTTTGATCCGGAATAGAAGGGTCCGACAAATTCAAGGTCGGGGAGTCACTCTCACCCGTACTACCAGGTACATGATTCATAACCACACTTGGGGTGGTATTGGCCTCAAGTTCGAGTCGAGCTCTCTTTTTATTGGTGCCATTACTGAAAATGTTTTGGAACAAAGCACGAATTAGACAAGGACATTTTCACTATCCACCTCACCGCACGATATAAAATAACAATGAAAAGAGTAATTTCCTAAATGTCTGTGTAGCCCCCTAATTATAGATGTGGTCGACAACACACCGATAAGAAGGGCTCTACTAGACACGGCTCCGAGACATCCTAGGACTCTTTTAAAACCTTAGGCTCTGATACCAAGTTTGTCACGCCCTTAAACAAAGGGACACGACCGACACTCGACCGGGTAGCCCCATTCAAGCGGACATGGATTTCCTTTTCCTTCCCACGTATTACCCCGTAATTTCCGATGTACATTATTCAGTTACAAAAGACGCATTCTTATAATCTGAAATTAAACCATAAAATTCTGTCATTACCAACATGTAGTACAATACTTACAAAATATACGTAACACACACTTTTACTTTACGTTGTCTACAAGTCATACTGCCCAAAATACATAAGTACATAACCCGCACTTCCTGTCTACGGAGCCTCTAAGAGTACGAAGGAGTAATATAAAATACTTGCCGATAACAACGCTCCGGCTATACCTTACACAAGTACCAAAATGAAAATTCGGAAGAAAAGGTGGCATGAACCACACTAGGCACCGAGAGGAGAGGGGCTCACCAAATCAGCTGATAGGACGAAGAGGAGGCACTACTTTTGGTGGGCTGGAGTACTTGCTATAGAACCACCTACAATCATCACAAGAATGTAGCCCCCCCGGCAAAGGGACGTCAGTACATTTGAATTGTACTGGTATGTATGAACAAAATTTACTCTAAGTAAACTCAATAATGCACAGGCAAGAGACAGACAGAGAGTCACACAATTACCGCACAAGACATAGAAAGATACACAATGGAAGTTCCACAATTTTCACTTCATCATAATCACAATCTCAATTCCACCCTTGTCCCTTCTCGCATTTCACCCTTATTTCTTCTGTTGTGGCGCGCAACCCGATCCCACCTGACAATCACAATCATTTTTGTGTTTCTGTTGCGGCGTGGAACCCGATCCCAACTGACAACTGTTGCGGCTTCCACTTGATCCCACCTGACAACTGTTGCGGCGTGCAACCCGATCCCACCTGACAATCACAATCACATCCTTATCACTTCTCACTTATCACCCTTATCTCCCCTGTTTCGGTGTGCAACCCGATCCCACCAAGCAATCACATCTCATATCAACGCTGAAAAATCACAGTTCAATCATAGAAAATTTCAGCAATAAGAATACAGCTTCTTTACATAGCCTTTAGCATATACATTCGTACTCTTGGATTCATTACCCTCCTAGCACCTTTTTTTCTAAAGCATGGTAGTGTGGTGATCAACCAAAGACATACAAGTAATACACTTCACGCTTCAGCATAATTCGGACAACCAGTTGCACATATTCATAACAAT